>BQNB010085954.1:0-28323 GCA_026074375.1 Tanacetum coccineum | reverse complement strand
GTCTTAGTCCGTATAGAGCTTTTATAAGCCTATAGACTTTTCCATTGTCTTGTCTCTTTACAAATCCTTCGGGTTGTGTGACGTTGATAAGTGTTAAATTGTACATATTAAATACCCGAGATTTTGCCAATAAAAGCCAAGAAACATGCCAAAAGAATAGAATATGTATGCTTTTGTGTCTTAATGTGCAGGAAAGGATAATAAAGTCAAAAAGAGCAAAAACGAGCCAAAACCGACAAGAAACGGAAGAGACAAGTACAAGGGAGAGATTTGAGAAAAGATATCAAAGCCGGATCAGCCCGATACAAGAAAAGAAAGTCAATGAAGCTCAAATTGAAGTCAAAGGACCAATGTTGACAAGTTTCAAAGATTACAAGGGCTTATTTGGAAGTTTCTAAGTTCAAGGGACTAATTTTGCAAAAGTTAGAAAGCTTGTTTATAAAGAGGAAAAAGGAGAAAGAAACTACAAGGACCGGATCTGTCAATTTTCAAATTACTTTTACACTACAAATTGGAAATATGAAACACAGGGATTGAAGTTGCCATTTATTCAAAGTTTCAAACACAAGGGCGCGGGTTAATTCTTATAACCGTCTACAACGAACTTTCCCGCCAAAAAAACGAAATAAACCCAAACCACTCCAAATCACTCCTGTTTCTTCCTTCTCTTCTTTACCTCGTATTTACACCACCTCCACATCACTTCGCCCACGTGTCAACAGCCTATTGGCCCGAACACCTCATCAATTGAATCCAACGGCTTAAAACCAAATCAAAGAGATCCAATGGCTTAGAATGAGTGAAGCTCTTATTCTCTCATCTATTCTTTCTATAAATAAGCTTGTATTTCAGCTTTAGGAGTAGTTAGTTTTTAGAGTTTAGTTTTATTTTTGTAATTTTCTCTTTTTAGTTACTGTTCACTTTGTCGAATTAAGTTTTTTTTATCTTTCAATTTCAGTTGTACTTCCTGTTTTCTTCTATTGTACTTTACTTTCTTAAGCAAATAAAAGCAAGTTGTATTGAGTTTGTTCTCAAGTTTACATGAAATAAGCTGTTTTGAATCAATAAGCTTGTAATAAGCTCATTGTAGCTTATTTTGTTTTCTCTAATTCTCAATTTGTTCAAACTTTACTAAAAGCTCTTTAATACTGCTTATTGTCTATTAGTGTTCAATATTTGTCATTTGAATTCAAATTGAATCAACTTTGGAAGCTTATGGAGTAATAAGCTAATTCCAGCTTATTGAGCTTATATCTTGTTGGTTTAGAGGCAAGGTGCCACATTAGGATTGTGTTTTTAAGCCACTCATTCAACAAGAGTGGCTTGGTTCTGAGACTACATAAATCTCAGGTTTCATATTCTTAAGTTCATTTCAGCTTATTCATTTAGCTTTAGCTTAATGCCTTGTCTTTTTATATGCTTAATTTTGTTCAAAATTGTTTAGTTAAGTTTAGATATTGAAATGACTTTAAGTTGTTGTAGTTAGAATCATTAAGATTCAATTTAGCTTTTAATTCTGTCAAATAGTAGAAGAAGCTAGGTGAGAAACTAACTTATTCTTTTTAATAAGCTATAGGTTTTAGTGCTTAATTAGTTTAATTAGGTGAGTTCTAGTGTGAGTAGCTATAAAGTTTTAGCAGTTTTAGTTTAAAAATAGATTTTAGATTAAAAATAGTTTGGACAGTGTATATTAACTAGTGTTTGGGTTTAGGCTTGTTTGACCTTTAAAGTCAAAATGTTTCTGTCAATTTACTTTAAATAGTTGAGGTTTTTAACAAGTTCAAGTTTTAAAAAGGTTTTGAGATTCAGTTTGTAGTATTTCAAAGTTTTGAGCTTAATAAGCTTGTGTCTTCACCATGACAGTTTTAGTTGTAAGAAGAATTTGAAGTTAAGTGATTTTTAAGCATAATAGTGTTAAATCTTGGTTTATGTAGGTTTAGGTACAAGTAGTGAGTTAAGTCTAAGAGATCTAATCTAAGAATTTAGCCTGCAATTGAGTTTTTGGTCAAGTACATCAGCAACAACAGTTAATTAGGAGTTAGAGTTTAGAATTAAGCATATCAATAGTACTCCAGTAGCTTAATTTAGATAATCACTTAATTTTCACTTTAAGCTTTTAGATTAGCTTTAGTGAACTTGCAAAAGTGGTGACAGCAACAGTTGAAATAACTAGCTCATTTCTTGTAGATCTCTCTTTTCTAGTTGTTCATTTAAAAATCCTTTTATCTAGGTTTGTTCAAAGTCTAGAGGATAGCTTATTTCCAAAATTTCAGCTTCTAAGAATTAGTAATAAGCTTTTTAGCTTATTAGGAAAAGCTTAAATTCATTAATAAGCTGAACCTTTCATTTTTCAATAACAAATTTCTTGTTATTTTTGTTCCATTGTAGCTTATTTCTTTTTAGACATTCCTAGTACACATCTTAGACTTCATATAGCTTCTTTTAGTTTTAATTTTCATTTAGAAATAAGCTAGGAATAAGCCAAAAACTAAAAAAGATAGTTAAAGCTTAGTTACTGTATTGCAGCTTAAAAAGCTAGTTTTTTTAGCTTATCTAGTGGATAAAAGTTCAAGTTGCCTTTGTTAAAGTTGTAGAGAATAAGCTCATTAACAACTTTGTAGTTTTAAGTTTCTGCTCATTCTCACTTTTTAGATAAGCTCATAATAAGCAAATCGTAGGGTCTGTTTGGTACATTCTTAATAGTTAGGGGGTATCTGTTTTCACTAGAGTGTAATTTTCTAATAGTTTTCCCGCCTACCCTTTACTTTCTTTTATTTCACTTTCTACCCTAGTCTTTTAGGATAAATAAAATAGATTTAATATTTTCATTTTTTAGTTTTATAAAATTAGGGTTTAGTTTTTAATTGGCAAATTTAGGTTTCAATTGCTATATAAAAATTGGGCATTTTTGTTCCATTGAATTTCTGCACATTTAAAGTAGATAAAAAGCATTTTTCTTTATTTTTCCAATTGAATTTGTATTTTCTAGGAATTAAAATAGGTTTTTAAGTAATTTCTTTTTCCTTAAAAATCATAGAAAATAGAAAAATGTTTGGAAAAATCTAATTCTTTTTGTGATAATTTTCTTTTTCATTATAGTATTTTTGAAAAATGAAAATAGAATTTTAGTGTTAATTTTTAGAAAAAGTTTATTTTTAGTAATTCATTTTTCTTTAAAAAATCATAAAAAATTCAAAAATAGTTAAAAAATTCTAATTCTTTTTCCTAAAATTTTCTTTTTAAATTTGTGATTTTTAGGCATAAAATTTGTTAATAGAAGTGTTTTAGATTTTAAATTCTCGTTTTAGCTCACGTTTTTAATTCACGTTTGTTAATTTTTCGCATTAGTTAAACGTTTTTAATTCCTTAATTGTTTCTATAGTTTAATTGTGCTATTATATTCGTAGTTTAATTTCAAATTCAAAAATCCTTTACCTATTCTTGACTCGAATACGAATTATTCCCAAATCTTAATTCACGACTTCGTTGGGATACGACCCGAGAAGAAATACTTCCCGGTTAAAAATATACATATTGTGTTTTCTTAAGTGAGATTTTATCCTTTTATTTCTCTTATTTGAGAAGTAATTTGGAAAGAATTTTCACGGGATTAATACTATTTATATATAAATTTGACTAGTGCATATTGACTACACCAATGAGGAACACAAATTCAATATTATTTTTTATGCGCATATTTTAAAGCGTATGATTTCAGGTCCATTGTCCCTAACTCCAGGAATTAAACCTACATTAATGATATTTGGAATCAAAGGGAAAGTATTTGGTTGGTGGAATTCCTGTTACATGTCTTTTATGTTTATTAGCATACGCTACTGATAATCCCTCTTTCCTTCCCTACTCCACCTAAGCCTTGTTAGCATGTGTGTCCTAGCTTCCAGATTTGCAAGAAACTAAAATCTTATGTTTTAAAAGTCTAAAGGAAAGCATGCGTCCTAAATTCCAGATTTAAAAGAAACTAAAGTCTTATGTTTTCAAAGTCTAAAGGAAGGCATGCGAATATGATAGCCAAACAAACATAAAGAAAAAGGACCTGAAAATGTTGCCAGACGATCATCATATGTGTCGGAATCGAGAGATTCTGTCCCAGAAGAATCGGTTTCTGAGTCTTCTTCATTTTCATCTTCAGGTGACAGTTTAGTTTTCTCACTTAATAGGTGATCAGGTGTATGGTCAAAGCTGTCACCTGAAGCTGCAACTTCCATTCCAGCTAGCAAAAGCTGTAACTGCATGGGGTTGGATAATTTTGAAGTGGGCTGGTTGTGGTCGTCATGGCATGGGCTTTTGCTTTGAATTGTATTATGTGGTGAAAGGTGGTTCTCATATTCCATCAATCTTGCTGGCCGTCGTGTCGGTTAAGTACTCCTAAGTCACAGGTTCCATTGGTTGTTGGACCCCTGACAAAAGAGAAAATATATAAGAAAACATGGCAACACAATTATAGTACAATCACGAATTTAACTAAGATGATACTACTAATTACCTAAAGATGTTTGTGCATCAGGTACATTCATGTTGACATTTAAAGTCACTTGCAGCCGTTCCTGATTATCTGTAAACCACATAAATACATAAATAAACTGAGTTTAAAAAAATTATAGAGGAAATGGAAAGTATGCATTTAGAGGAGAGTATGACTTTTAGTTATGTGCAACTCAAAGGCTATGTCCAAACAACATATTAAGGTTGTTAAAGTACCTTATAAGCCTATCCAAACAGCTCATCTTTCCGTTGTTCAAACAACATGTAGAAAGTGTGTTTGAAAACCTGTAAAAATCAACGCGGAACATGTATAAAATGTTCAATGCCAAATTTGGCTGAAATTACACAACTGGGCTGACTTGGTTGGCTTTAAACCCGTCGGGTCACACCGGGGGTTCGAGCTTTTTAGAACCAATTTCTTTTGACCCATTATCAAGGCCAGAACCGATTCAGGCTGCACATATATGGGTCTATCCTTCAAACATATACTGTTTTCAAAAGGTTAATAAAGCTGAAAGTTCACCCAATACAAATAAAGTTGCTTGTCTGTTTATGTCAGAAAAGCAATAAGCGAAAGAGCAGTCCTAAATTGCAACCCCAAAACCCTTAGAATACACATCTCGTCATCTTAAATATTTGTGTCCTACTATGTCTAGAACAGGATTCTACTACGACGAAAATCAAATGGTTGGAGTTTGTTTCATCTTGCATGTGTTGCAAAAATGATTAAGCCACAAAATCACTTCAAAAAAGCATAACCAAACACCCTCGAAGCAACAAATTTCATTGTTTTTTTCTTTCCATTTAGTATCATTTAGATGTCGATTACACCTTTAATTTATTGAACATATATCAGATACATTGAATAAACACAAATATGTAAGTGATAAAACCTAGTGCAGGGTCAAGGTGCATACCGTACTAATGCGTCTTTGGCTGCTTTAAACCGCCTAAACCACTGCTGGTTCATGTTTGCTGTGGGCGCCACACTATAAAGATCGACATAGTCGCTCATAGGGGCATATCTCTCCGGATAAAGGATAGTCTAGATCTTGATTCACTATTTCCAGCCTTCCTTGTCGCCAAAGAAGAATGATAATTGTACTATGATCGTTGTTTGTACCAACACTGTATTTCCAAGCCTTCAATTTGTCGTGCGCAAACAGTAAGAAATCGAGATTATTCGTACTAGAATGATCCAGATGTTTAACCAAAGGCAACACACAGCAGTTCATTATATACAGCCCAGAATAATCTTAGAAAACAGGATCCTGCAGGGTCCATTATGAAGGCACATCTGCGTTAGTAGTATAGCTAGTAGCAAACGCAATACTTCCGAGTCGTTTCAATGGACTAATGCTACTTAAGAGGTGCGTGTCAACAAGTTAAATAAGCCAATAGAACAAAGGAGAATTCCTAAACCATAAGAGTACCGAAAATAGAGCAAAAAAAATATGTGAAAGACTCATTATTCTGGACATCTTCATATTAAAAGATCCTACTTTTTTTGACATAATATGCATCATATGAGTAAAACAAAGACGACAAATCTCATCATACACACAAGTAGAGGAGCCTACTCATGTTAAATACATTAAACTTTTTTAAATCAACTACACAAAATTAACGAATCCTCTAAACAAAGTAGTAAAACAAAAATTGTATTAAAGTAAGTTAAATCATCAATTAGATGTTTAGTGTTAGACCGGCAGTGTACTAACATCGAAAATCGGCGTCATTATTCAACCAACAAAACTTATCTACATCTTTCTAAAGAACCTTTTAAATACAATAACAAAACCCATCAATTGGTTACCTGTAATTTTCGTTGTAAATGAAGAGTTGAGACACCCAAAGATTTTTGCCGACACAACATAAATCCAATCAGCAACATGGCGATATATACTCCTTCTCCTCATCCTCTTGCAAAACAAAAATGAGATTAAACCCAAGCCACATCAAAAACCCTCAAATCTTGTGTTAACCTAATTTTCAATTGAAACCCTAATAGAATGAAAATAAATATTGGAAACATAAAAAAAAACTTATATGAATCTGTTGGTGTTATTACACTCATCATCTTCCTCATGATGAATTTAAGGTTTATGTTATCTATGGATCTTGGTAGCTTCTGGGTTTGTGAATCTGTGAAGAAGAAACTTGTGTGTGAGAGATGATGAGATAGTGGTGTTTGTGGGAGAGAAACACGTACCTCATACGTGTATGATTTTGAAAAAATGGTGAGTCGGTGAGAAACAAAATTAATGAGATCGGGTAAGGGGTGGGTTGGATGGGTAACAATTTAATGCAGCGGGTTAAAAGTCGGGGCGGGTCCGGGTTTTTGCAATCAATGACCTCGGGACAACAATCTTACTCTTTAATTATATAGTATAATTAAGTGAATGTAGTAGGAATATTTTAGTGGGTTTTATCATTTATGTATGAACTCGTATAGTCGTTCAGATCTGGAATTGTGTAGTACAATTATGTGTTGGCTTCAAATTGTTCAACAATATAAATAAAGATTTCGGTTTATAACATTTGTCCCCAAAATGTAATAAGACCCCAAATCTTATGTGTTGACTCTTCAATTATTGACTTCCAATGTATCATCGCACCTCGTGCCTTATTGACCTGAAAACATGCTTAAAATGTCAACATAAAGTTGGTGAATTCATAGGTTTGTGTAAATCAATAGCAGGACCGCAAGATTTCCAAGTGTATGATTAAACAACACATGCAAACATCATAAAAAGTAATTTCGTTTCCTAAGCTCATGACACTGAAGCTCGACAAGTATGAATGCAATAAATTGCCAATGAATGCCCATGAATGATGTTCTAACCCGAAACATCCCAAATCCGACATGTTATCATGTTCGTTCCCGGTGATAGAGAGCTCACTACCGATACGGGGATGTTCAATCCCAAATAGATTACTCATAAACATTGCGTTATAATCCAGTAATTGACAGTTCATGATAAGGGCTCAGTGGGTTATCGCTACTTACACAAACACGTAATCATTGTATAAAATGTACACTTGCGTCCAATTTGTAAAACAAAGCATGTTCTCACCCCAAGGATGTAAATCATTTAAATAATTGTAAAACATGGGGCTATGAACTCACCTTAGCAGGTAGTTCTCTGAATGATAATAAATATCCAAGTAAGCAATGAATCACACCGTCAAGTACCTAAGTAAATACGGTCAAGTCTTAGTCTACACATTTAGGCTAACGACTCATTGTATAAACTAAATTCCATTTCAAGTTTATATATACTGTTATCACTTGTGTGGTGGTGCACATGGTTATTGTATTTATAATTTCGATGGTTCTCGAGAAACGCGAAATCATTGTTAATAAATATACTTATTTATTAAGTCGTTAATTAAACCCGTTTAATGTCCGAATATCTTAATATTCGACCGATTCGTTAAGTGTTTTATTAATTCACTTTTGTTCACAAATATACCCTTAAGTTTCTAGATATTACACTTTAGTCCCTAGGTTTATAAATATAAACATTTATACTTTAAACCCTTTAGTTTCGATAATTACATAATTAGTCCCTTAAGTTTACAAAAATGTAATTTAGGTATTTATAGTTACACTTCAATCCCTGAGTTTCAGATTGTTTCAAAAACAGTCCCTGGAGTTATCACAATTTGAAAATGACAATTTAATCCCTTAAGTTTCGAAATTTACATTTTTAGCCCCTTTATTTGTAAGAATTGCATTTTAGCTCCAATTTAATCCCAACGAGTGGCATTTGGATTTATTTAGTCCAAATAAGCCAACAAAACTGTTTTGGCTTAAAAATAAGCATTTCGAGCTTATTTTTGGCTTAACGAGCCTTGTTGGGCCCGTTAAGGCCCGTTAAATGTTTGAAAGATCCGTTATGGTTTTAATAAGTTCAAAGGTCCCCAATAAGCTCAGAGGGACCTAATAAGCTGTAAATAAGCTCGGGGAGCTTATTGTAACTTATTTCGAGCCTATTGGGCTCGCAAGCCCAACAACTCGACCCGATAAGTACCTTAAAAGTTTCTTAGGCATTTTTAGCTTATTTTCTGTCCTTATTAAGCCCAATAAGTCTGTTTTCGGTTTAGCTTATCCAAATAAGCTAATAAGCTCTTGTAATGGGCTATTGGGCCCATTAAGGGTCCGAATGGATTTCTACATGGTTTGACTTGGTCCATTAGGGTCCATTAGTCTTTCTTGGGTCTACTAAGTTCGTTAATGCTTATACAAGTCCACCAATAAGCTGTCCGAGCTTATCGTGAGCTTAATTGCTCGAATTGGGCTCATTCGTGGGCTAGTAAGCCCGATAAGGGTTTGAGTTGATTTCAAATGGAAACACAAGGCCTAAGTCGATTAAATGAGTACTCCTAACTTATGAATAAGCTCGAATGGCTTATTGATAAACCGTAGCTTATTACACGAGGGTTTGTTGGGCCTGTTTGGGTATAATGGGCCCGTTCTCGGCCCGTTAAGGTTTCCTTTGCATTTCGTGTGTTCTAAACGAGTTTAAGAACTCTATAAGCCCTTGATAAGCTCAAGTGAGCTTATCTATAAGCTATGGGTCTCGGAACAGAAGCTATTAGGCCTGTTGGGCCTAAATACGGGTGGGTTGGATTAACCAAGGCCCATTTGTGGTCCGTTGGTATTTTCTAGCAACATATGGATTAACGTATTTCTTCGTCGTACCTTGCATGCAAACGTTTATTTGTCTCGCGTATATGTTCCTAGGCCACATCGTTATACTTTCTTCGAAAGTTTACGTATAGTTTCGTGCCTAGGGTTATTGTTTACGTCGAAGTCACTAGTTTGTCACTAACCATCATTGTACGTGTGTTTTAAATGAGTCCTCGCCCACACAAATGAAAACCTACGCCACATTAGGCACGTGCACTTTATATATATCGCGACATACGTCTAAAAATTCAAAAGGAAATGATATTACAAAATGTAAAGTGTTGTTGTGACTTACAATGGTCCTATAGCTTTTAGATGGAGGAGTAGACGTGTAGTATACAAATCCTTAGCTCGTATAACTCTTGTATGATAACCTTAGTGCTTATAGGTTCGAATAAAATGAAGTGGGAGGTGTTTGCTTGCGGCTTGTATCCCGAACAAGAGAAGAGAGAGTTTGAGGTGTGTGTGAGTTAACAAGAGTGTCAAATGGTGAGATATGAATGTATATTTATAGGCAAGGAAGCTAGTTACTCTCCTAGTTACATAACCAAAACTAAACCGACTCTAATCCTAGTGGTTTTGCAATTTTCTAGTTAACTACACATTGTTTTGTTAAACCACCCTAGTACAAGTTTTAATTAGCCAAGTGATGTACAAGATTTAGCTAGATTAGGAAATCTTAAGGATTTAGATATGTACATGCATGTTGCCGAAACCAAGAGGGCAAAAGGAAAGCCAATTGGTCTTTGTCCATTGTGTAAATGCTTAGTGGGAACAATTAGGACTATCATTAATTAACTAGGGGATGTACATGTACTTGTAAGAATCATTAGGAGATTTTTAAGGATTTCTTAGGTGTATGTGTGTGTGTAACCGGCCCCTAGTGGCATTTGACACAACAATTGATTAAATTTTGTGTTGAGGTTATAAAAGTGGGTATTGGTTTGAGTCTTGGTAAGTCTAGGCATTTCCGGGGTGTGTCCAAATGTATTTTATCGCGAAACGTAATCCTTTTACGTGACCCATAAAAATAAAATATGCCACGCGTATAATTATCTTCTTAATAATTATTTATTACTTAGTTGGCGCAAACCTTAATTTATTTGACGACCGTTTAAATTAATTGATCGTTTCTAGTCTACGCGATTTAGTTTAATAGCAATTATTAAAAGCAAACGCGTGTCGGACTAAAATAAATAGTGACGGATAATAGATGTCGTAAAATGACCTGAAATTGAGAAATGTTACAGGGGTGACATTAATAAGCCTCGGGAAAACAATCTTAGTGGTTAATAATATAAGTATAATTCAATGCAGATGCTTTATCAAAAAGTTACTACATCCTAAATTATATGCCCATTTTGAAAATAGATACTGTTTTAAAACATGCAATCGTTACAATGTCCATCAATAAGATTTCAAATTTACCATTATAACCTTTTACAGACAGTCGTGTATTTTATTATGGGTTAAGGCCCAAGTATGTATTGGTTAAAGTTTTCATATTATGTAATTTATATAATGTACGGGATACTAATTTTAATGAGATATCAATAATTCACCTCACTTACATGATATCAAGAGCACCGATCCTACAAAAACCCTATACCCTACGAATTGTTTTCTGCTTTAGTCGAGTGTTTCCAGTCAACTTATATTTTTTGTTTACTGTTTGATTCGCGATCTCAGGTATCATGTGTTTAAAATATCGACGTCCCCTTAGTCGATTATTGGATATTTATTTTCTGAATTTATATCGACTTCCCCTTAGTCGAGTTTTCTTCGTCGATGTGCACTTGTTTCGGTCGAAGTTTTGGTATTGTGGTGTAAATTATTGCCACGGTTGTTTACAGTTTGCTTCTTCCCCATGATACAGTTTGGACGTTTAACCCTCATTACCTAAACCTACAACCCACTGTTCTCCTACATACGCTTACACCTAAACCCTAATACTACAAACTATACTCACTCATCATGACCGGTTCTGTTGCCCCCCTCGTTATTTTGCTTTCGGATAAGCTCATGATTATTACCAGTCTCAGAACCCTTGTTCCCGTTCAATTAGATATTGATGAGATGAACTATTCATCTTGGATATACTTCTTCCAGAATCTTTGTCGAGGCCATGAACTATTGAAACACATTTTGGGTGAACCTACAGATGAAGCCACCTCTAGTGACCTGACGCCTCCAACTACGAAGTGGTTGAAGATTGACTCCATTGTACTTTCTTGGATTTTTTATGACCTTATCCAAAACCCTTCAAGCACGTCTTGTGGTTGAAAACCCTAAAACGGCAAAGGAAGCATAGGAAATTATTGCTTTGATCTTTAATGACAATAAGCGGTCTCGTTCTATTACATTGAAGGCGGAATTGAGATCAATGAAGCTTGGAGATTTAAGCATCGATGCTTACTTTCGTAAGATCGAATCCATTGCAACTATTTGACTAGCCTCAGGTCTCCTATTAGCAATGATGATGTTGTTACTATTGCTCTTGAGGGATTACCTGATAAGTATGAGAATATCTCTGGTATTATTACTCATCGCGAGCCCTTCCCAGATCTTAAGACGACTCGTTCTATGCTTACCACAAAGGAGATGTGATTGAAGTTGAGGGCTTAAGATACTAATATTGATTCATCGTCCTCTTCATCTATGGTTTTGTTAGCCAACTCGGGTAATACTAATGCACGCTGCCCTATCGGGGCTTCTGGTAAGATCAACAAGCCATGTTTTAATTTTGCTAGAGGATTTTGTCTTTTTGGTGATAATTATCGATATATGCATGGGGGTATAAATAACGAGGCACATAGCAATCCCTAACTTTGGTCAACGTGTACTACTCGCCCTAATTCCTCATCTGTCTTCCCGAATATGACTCGGGAGCAAATGATGGCTATCATACAATCGTAACAGGCATTATTGAATCAATTTGGGTACACTAGGAATTCTAATGTTACTATAAATACATCTACCATACCCACTACCAATTTTGCTACTACAGTCGGTTCAGTCCAGCCTATAATGGGCCTTACTAGCCCGCCTGGTTTTTCCCAGCCCAGTTATGGTCCAGTTCAGTTTCATACTCAGCAAGCCCAACATGCTTCGTCACATTCGCTGGGCTCGCATCATCTCACAGCCCCAACTCCACTTGCTGGTCCAACGCAGTTTTTTAGATAGGAGGCCCAACAGCTGATTTCAGGTCAGATTAGTAGCACTGTTGGACAACCGGGTTCAACTCCCGCCGGACACGAAACTTTATTACCAAATGCGTTTAGTGCTATGACGCTTCACGATCCTTCTTCGGGTAATTGGAATATGGACACAGGTGCGAGCTCTCACCTTAATGATTTAGTTTCTAGCCTTAGCAATGTTTTTAATTTGTGTATTTATCCATCTGTCTTGGTTGCTGACCGTTTTCCAACCCGTTACTAACTCTGGCCATAGTATTTTACCTATACCATATCGACCCCTTTATTTAAATAACATTCTTATTACTCCTAATATTGTCAAAACTTTAATTTATGTCCGTCAGTTTGTTCGTGACAATCATTAGACTATTGAGTTTGACCCTTTTGGTATTTCTGTTAAGGACTTCATGACCCGTTGGGTGCTTCTTCGTTGTGATAGCACTTGAGATCTTTACCTCGTCACGAAAACTTCCACGGTTCCTCATGTTTTTCTTACCAGTCAGTATACGTGGCACCAGCACCTTGGACATCCAGAAAGTCAAGTGTTATGTCGTGTTCTTTCTAGTAATTCAATTTCATGTAATAAAGAGAAACCTCCCATTCTTTTTCATGCTTGTCAGCTTGGAAAACACGTGAGGCTTCCATTTGTTAGTTCTAGTACTTTGGTTCAGACTTGTTTTGATATTGTTCACTCAGATTTGTGGACTTCCCCAATTCCGAGTCTTTCTGGTTTTAAATACTATGTTTTGTTCTTGGATCATTATTCGCAATATGTTTGGGTTTATCCGTTAGTTAATAAATTTGATGTTTTGTCCAAATTTGTGTTGTTTCGTAACTTTGTTTACACTCAATTTAAGTGTGAGATAAAGTCATTTTAGTGTGATCATGGTGGTGAATTTGATAACCACGCCTTTCATAAGTTATTTGCTAATAATGGAATTCAGTTTCATTTTTCTTGTCCGCGAACCTCAAACCAAAACAGAAAGTCTGAAAGGATGATCTGAACCATAAACAACCGTATTTGCACATTACTGTTTCAGGCACATCTACCTCCTAATTATTGGGTTGAAGCAGTTAATATGGCCGTTCACTTATTAAATATTTTACCCTCACATGCCATTACCAATGAAATACCTTTTACCCGTCTTTTTGGAACCAAGCCTGACTATAGTATTTTACGTACTTTTAGATGTCTTTGTGACCCTCACCTTGATACCACCCACAAACTTGAATCACGAGCTACACCTTCTATAGTTTTAGGACACGCCACCAATCACAGTGGATATCATTGCCTTAACCTCAACAGAAACAAAATTATCATTTCGCGACATGTTACATTTGACGAGACTATTTTTCCGTTTGGATCTATGACCCCTACTTCTTCTCCTTCGTATGCATTTTTGGAGGAGCCAAATAATATTATATCCCACATCATTCGCTCCACACCTACTAATACTACATCACTCCAAATGGCTACTAATACTCCACCTCATAAATCGGCTCAAACAACAAATACACCACCAGCCCAACCCCCTGTTATCGTAACCCAACAACATCAACCGGCCCATGTGGGCCCCACTAGCCCAACTGTTCAAACAGCCCAACCAGAAAGTCCAATGCATGCTATTAGCCCAACCCACTTGTTTGACAGTCCTGCACAACCTGTTTCCCCATTGATTGTTAACCCAAACCCGAGTTCGGTTCATCTCATGGTCACACGTTTTCATGTCGGGAGAAATCGTCCTCCTGAGCGCCTTAATCTGCATGTGTCTTCCATTTCTCCTTTACCAAAATCGTATGTTGATGCGTTTAATGATCCAAATTGGCTATATGCTATGAATGATGATTATAATGCACTTATTAAAAATAATACTTGAACTCTAGTCCCTAGACCAGCAGAGGCCAATATTGTTCATTGCATGTGGCTGTTTCGCCACAAATATTTGGCAGATGGGACTCTTATTCACTACAAGGCTCGTCTTGTAGCGAATGGTAGTACGAAGTTATCAGGTGTTGATGTGGATGAGACCTTTAGTTCGGTTGTCAAACCAGACACTATTCAAACTGTTCTTAGTTTGGCTATTTCTAGACACTAGTCTGTTCATTAGCTAGATGTTAAGAATGCCTTCTTACTTGGTGATTTATCCGAGACAATGTATATGCATCAGCCTCCTGGGTTTCAGGATTCTGCACATCCCGATTATGTTTGTTTATTACAAAGGTCTCTTTATGATCTTAAGCAGGCCTCTCGGGCTTGGTTTCAGCGCTTTGCCGCTTATATTACTCGTGTTGGATTTACTCATAGTCGTTGTGACTCATCATTGTTTATCTACACACAAGGGCATGTCATTGCTTATTAATTATTGTATGTTGATGATATTGTTCTCACTGCTTCATCTGAGCTTTTGTTACAGCGGATTATTGCTTTTTTACACCAGGAGTTTTCTATGTCGGATCTTGGTTCACTTAATTATTTTATGGGTATTTCCGTTACGCGCGACTCTTCAGGGATGTTTTTATCTCAGAGTAAGTATGCTACTCAGATTCTTGAGCGGACTCATATGGCTGGTTGTAACTCTAGTTGGACTCCTGTTGATACTGAGTTCAAACTTGGAGATGATGGTGATCTAGTTTCTGGTCAGATGTTATATCGGAGTGTTGCGGGTTATCTTCAGTATCTTACTTTTACTCGACCTGATATCTTTTATGCAGTACAACAGGTTTGTCTTTATATGCATGATCCTCGGGAGCCTCGTTTCTCGGCTTTTAAGCGAATTTTGCGGTATGTTCGTGGTACTTTAGATCATGGGCTGCAATTATTTTCCTCTTATATTACATCTTTGGTTGCTTATTCGGATGCGGATTGGGCTGGTTGCCCTACTACTCGGAGATCTACTTCTGGTTATTGTGTATTTTTTAGCAATAATTTTGGTTGAGGAATCTACTACGTGAGCTACACACACCTTTGTCTTCTGCTACGCTTGTTTACTGTGATACTGCCAATGCTGTTTATTTGTCTTATAATCCGGTTCAGCATCAACGTACAAAGCATCTAATTGATATTCATTTTGTTCAAGATTTGGTTGCTGCTGGTCAGATTCGAGTTCTTCATGTTCCATCTCGTTATCAGTATGCAGACATATTCACTAAAGGCTTGCCTTTTGCATTGTTTGAGGAATTTCGTACCAGTTTAAGCGTTCGGTGTCCTCTCACTCAAACTGAAGGGGAGTGTTAGTTGTGTATTTTATTATGGGCTAAGGCCCAAGTATGTATTGGTTAGGGTTTTCATATTATGTAATCTGTATAATGTACGGGATACTCATTTTAATGAGATATCAATACTTCACCTCACTTACATTTACAATTGATTATAAACTAAACATTTATTTTGTTACAATTCAAAAGAGTTAAGTCGACTTATAAATCGAGAATTCGAGATTAAGGGGGTAGAACATTACGCTTGTGTCATAAAACTGTTTTATCTATCTAATTATTTTTCTTAGCTAACCTGTCTTTTCATTTTGTCAAGTATCATATCTCAAGTTTTATTGGAATATTTTTCTCGAAATTATACATTAATCTTATAGGCCATCTTAAAATTCTTGGCACGCGTAAAAGGGACAGCGAGCTATAAAACATTGGTAAAACTAATAAATTATGTAAATGAAAGATACCTAGCGGACATTGATATCAAGAAAATTGATGGAAATAATAGTATAAGAGATTTTGTGATGAGCTGACATAATATAACGAGAGTTCATTGTATTGACGCGAGTTTATAGATAGAATAATTACAAAGGAAAATTTCATCTTGTTTAACGTGGTCAAGGTTATAAATAGCGTGAGGCGTGATGTAGCGGCATGATCAAATCTCACGTTTTAACGGCTATTGCGAAGCTTTTGCATTTTAAAGCGTGACTTAAGACGACACAAATATAAAAATATCTATATATTTATACCATGTTTTATATATATTGAGTTTACATAAAGCGATTAATATAACTAGTTGGTTACCCGCGCATAGCGGCGACAATAAAAAATTTACTAACTCAAGTTTCACAAATGTATGTGTTCGTTGGGGTTTCCCGTAACTTTCCCGCAACACCATATTAACATCATCATTCTCGCATGTAAAAAGACAACACTCTCTCCGAAAGTATATAGTTTTAACGTATCAAGTTTATATTTAATTAAGATTAAAGTTGTAAAAAAATATAAATCAACATAAAATAAACCCATTAAAATGTAAAAAAAAATTATAAAAATATATCAAAATGAATGTTGAATTAAAGAGCATAAAATTTTAAAAAATATGATGAAATTAGATCAAAATAAAATTAAATAGATAAAAAGATATTTCAATTTTAAAATAAAGGTGATTTTTTAATCAAAAGGTGACACATGTCACTTAATGATGTGATTCCAAAAAATAAGATGGATGGTCAAGATTGCACCTCCTTATCTTAATTTTTAATGTGTCTCACATTATAAATGCTTTATATAGTAGTATAGATAAATAAACTTAAGAAACTATTCTTATATGTAATATTCTTTATTTATATAAAAAATTAGGAGTTGAATCCAAAAAACTCGTCACGCCTCACGCCTTATCGCGCATTTTACGCCTCATATCACACCACGCCTAGAGTCTATGTCTTGGTCTAATTCGTAACGTGGAGGCTACGCCTACACTTTAGCGACGCCTTGACAACGCAATAGCACTTCTTTTAAAATAGTGGACGTGGTACATTGGTTGTTTAAAAAAAAGCGGAAACTTTTCATATTTTTTATTTCTATGATAAAAAGAACTTTCAAACGTTCGAATGAAAGCTTCTCCTTACTTGTGTCGTTCGAATGAAAGTTTCTCCTTACTTGTTGTGTCCTAAGGAGGATGTAGCCGCGTTGCGACAGAACATGTAAAACGACGTATGATCTGATAAGTTTTTACTATGTTGCGGCGCAATGCATCTTTTAACTCGTATTTGTAGATAATGTTGTGAGTTTGTTTGATACAAGGATTTCAACCCATGCGTTGCGACAAAGAGCCTGTATACGATAGTATTGCACGCTTCGAAAATGTCAGTAGTTTTTTTACTTGACATCGGTTTTCTTGTGTTTGTTGTAAATATATTTAAAGAAAATATGTCTTCATATTTTTGAAGGAGTTCCAAACTTTTTTTTATGTGAGATCGGCTTTGTAAAGTGACTTTTATTATAAAAGTTTTAGTTATTGTTGATATGTTGAAGTCGATGGCATTAGTTTTTAGTAGATTTAATGTTGATACATTTTTTTGATAGTAGTTATTATTTAATTATTTCTTCTGTTAGTTTATGTCTCAAGTATACCAAGCCCATTAGAATTATGTAACATAAAAAGCCTATTAGATTTATGCACCAAGCTCAAAATCCTAATTATGATATTCTCTTTGCATGAAAGAGTTTCTCTTGTCCAAGGACATGACCTTTGATAGGAACACGTGGAGTGATAGAATTAACAATTGCAGGTATGAGTAATAGGTCGTTGAGTAAGTCTTCCGTTTAGGCATGTAGGTGCTTCTTAGTAGCTTTGCCTCTGCGTGTTTTAGGTTCTTGTGTCTCATAGCTAGTTTTTCTTTAAGCGTTTAGGAGCCCCCTTTTTCCCCTTTTGCTTTGCCCTTAGGTATAGCTCCCCATAGCTTTCTCTTAGGATAGTTTTCCTTTAGGCATTTAGGAGCTCCCTTTTTCCCCTTTTGCTTTGCCCTTAGATTTAGCTCCCCATATCTTTCTCTTAGGCTAGTTTTTTGATGAGGTGTAATTTCATACACTTTTTTTGGAGTCATTTAACCCTTAAAATCATGCAAATATGCTTGTTTATTGCACTAAATCCTTTCTTTTTGTGTTTTTGGCATTTGGGAAGCACTTAGATGACATGTGTTTGGGGCTCGATTTGAATAAGAAACAAGGCAAAATACACTTTTCACCTTCGTGACCACCTTTGTGACGCATTCGCCAAAAGTGCCCAAAAAGTGCCCAAAAAGTGTTAAAATAAATGTGTTATCGACGGTTTAGTAAATCCTGACGGCCAAGCTGACGGCGTCAAGATGTCCAAGGGACGACGTCATGACCATTTGTGACGCTGTTAAATTGACGGTTTGGTGGATGCTAAAAAAACACCATAATATAGAGTCGACGAGTTACGTATCGTGGTGACGACGTCACAGGCATAACCCGACGTCGTCACAAGCTGTTTTCTATATATATTCTTGTATTATTTTTATATTTTTGTGTGGAAACTTGAAGAGCTTTTGGGAGTTAATAATTAGACGAGTTTTAGGGCTTTTCTTTCCCTTGTTACTACCATAACTCACATGTATCATTGAGTTAAGTATTAAATCTTTAATCATTCAATATGATGTCTTTCAATTGTTTGACTGTTTGTTTATCTTTTCTCATTGTTAACATGTTACGCTAAATCTAATTGTGTTTGGTTATGATTTGATGGGATTTAATAATTAGTGACCAAGTTACTAACGAGTACGCAGCGGATGGATCTAGTAATAGCATATGGTTAACACTTAATAAATTAAACAAGTAATTTACTAACCTTTTGTTTAATGATAAAAATCAATAAACTTACGCCAGATCTTGATTTTGAAACAAGTGATTAAATTACCACCTCTACGGTTGCTCACACAATCACGTCAACAGAACACGTTAAGTTGTCTAGACTTAACTTCGACGAACATGCAAAAATTGTACTTCTTGGATCAAACCCTAATCATAATTCCTTTGTGATCTTGAACCATTAAACCGGATTAGGGATTATAATAAACCCTAATTAACCGAAAATCCTCAAACCGAATTAAAGAACCCGAAAATCCAAATTGGGGGTTCAACCGAATTCGGTTGAGGTGTAGAACCGAAACCCTTAACAACCCTAGAGAGGGGCCAGGCGATTTCGGTGAGAGAGGGAGGAGGAAAGGTTTTTAGAATGAGCAAATTATGAAGTAGGTTATGGGTGTTTATATAGGCAACCAACACCCTATTTCTAAAAAACTTTTCATGGGCCATCCTTAAATGCTAATTAACACACAAAACTTCTAGAAATCCCATAGGGCCCAACACTTTGGTGTCCCCCTTAGAGTTCAGGTTTTTGTCATATTTTGTCCCTCGGTTTATATTTTGTGAAGTATTAAACGCCATTCTCCGTGTATTAACGTTTGTGTGCCCCCATAGGCTCACATATTCGATAATGTATGCTGTATCCGTTCTAACATAATCCAACAGCTCCCACTTGGGAGTTGGAGTTTGCACTAACACTCATAACCTATAATTTGGCATAGTTGCAACCCACACAATTATTTTTCGTTAGGAATATTATGAGATAAGTGTTTCAAAAAATATTCTCGTCTTATTTAATGGTTATAAATTTCTTTCTTTAAAATCATCCCTTTGTTCATATACCGTTAAACCATAGATATGGATCCTAAGTCATTCCATATAGTTTAACATTATGTTTCTCGTTATAAAAATAATTCAGATATACTCATTTATTATAATAAGTATCATCTTGCATTACCCTACTGGGTGCGGCCACCAATTATATGATTAAATCTGGGATGGGCCCAAATGGTATCTTCTGCACATATCACTAGTGGAGGAACAAATCCTTTATTGAATTCAAGTGGTTGTGGATGCTGCTTCACATTACACTCCCAATAATTGCCTATTTGACTACCATATTTCAGGTTAGCGTTTTGACTATAATCAATGAGAGGTTATCCACACATACAGAACTTGCTTGCATCTCAAGTCTAAGGACGATTTTAAACCATTTTCGATATTTTACTCATGACATGGATCCAAAAGTAAATGATCGAAGGTTGGGGTATCCAATATGCATCCCTTGTGAATACATATGAGTTTGGTACGGGTACACAATCCATTTTATTCACAGAATATAACCAACACTCATATTTGCCTTACATAAACAATCTTTCCATTATTGTTAACGACAATGGACTATTTAGAATGATAAGAAATATTCATGGATTTAAACATGCATATTATAGGATAAAAATTTTTTTATGAATGAAGAAAAAAATACAAGTATCTTTTATCATCAGAAAGTAGTATATTGTCTTACAATCCCAATTATCCAAATACTATAATCAAATAGATATGATGAGATACGTTTAGTACGTTGAACGTCTTCTAATGTTTCAACATTCTTATAACTTTTCTTTGCAAGATTAACCTAAATAGTCATCTTAGTAAACTTGTTCGGATTAATTGTTTAAATTCACATAATGTGAAAGATTTGATAATAAGATGAGTGCCTTATTGTTCACGTGTCATTACTATTGCAGAAGTCATAGTTTAATGGACAAGGTAATAGTTACCTTTTATAGGGTTTATTTGAATTATCAACAACATACCTATCTAGACAGTATCTTTTCAGTTTCATAAAATGTTAAGTATTCTCATTCTTTAATGTGTAATGCAATTTGACTGCTCTTAACGTGTAGCATATCTAGTTAACAGATTTTAATAAATGATGAAATCTTTTGAACTAGAATTGATTATCTCTCTAGCATCAGTTGTACACAAAACAACTTTATGCCTTATATAATTCCGTAACCCATTTGTTTATTTAACAGTCATCTAAATTCTCTCCAATTAGATTTAGCTTATCTAGAAATCTCTCAATTAGATACTGTTGTTGTTAGCTCATCTTGCTATCGTGCAAAAGTAGCAACCAGTCTCATACACAACATAATTTATACATGATGAACCCTTAGTTAAAAAACACAAGGTATTCATCCATGTACTAAATTATCTCAAGTGAAATATATCATTTAAGACTTGCTTTAATGACACATTACATTTGTGTTGGGAATTTATTTCCGCATCAAGTTTATACTTAATTAAACATTTATTCCTATGGTCGTTCAGTTTTATCCTAATTCTCAGTGAAGTTTCATTCCAATCTTAAGGATAATATCTAGCTTATGTGGAATGATACTTTCGATATGTCATACACCATATGAATTTAAGAAAATAAACTTGTTACTCCCAATCACCATGTCGATGTACTCAGGAGCATCCATTAAATTTAATCTATGAAATCATATTGTGCATTAAAACTTCTAATATCTCAGCTACTAGATGCATGAATCCAATCCACACTTGATTCTTTTATCTTGTATTACTATATAAAGATTTTTAACCATTTCGATACACCTCCGTCCTCGCAATGTAATCATTAAGGAAAGAGTCTTAATTTAATTGCCATATTTCAAATATATACTCTTATGTCCTCGCCAAGGTAATCATCCAGGAAAGAGTTATGAACCTTAATTTGACTTATTGAAGTTTTAAGAAATCATGTATGACAATTAGATATCTTTATATAATTAATACGTGCAGAAAAGAAAGATTTAATCATAGTCAATTGCTTGAGTAAGATCAAAATTCTTATCATCAGTCAGGCATTAATATGTATACAATTTTGTCCTTATGAGCTTTTCTTCAAAAGAAACTTATTCTAACCTCACAGGTTTACTCTTTGGTAAAAGATCAATCAAGCTCAAAACATTGATTGCCTTTTAAGGACTGCATCTTATCATTCATAATTCTAAGACCTTTATCAGTTTCAAGATGTGATAATGTATCT
Organism: Tanacetum coccineum; assembly: GCA_026074375.1. Lineage (NCBI taxonomy): Eukaryota > Viridiplantae > Streptophyta > Magnoliopsida > Asterales > Asteraceae > Tanacetum > Tanacetum coccineum. The sequence goes on along the minus strand of BQNB010085954.1, from coordinate 6,275 downwards.
TAGCAATTAGCAGGTTTGAAATGATCCTCTAATTTATATTCCTCAGCATTGATATTATTACAATATAATCAAGTGGATGAGCATTCTTTGAGGATTTATGATTGAGAGTATCTAATTCTACTTTGGTTCGACATTTCCATGTTAAACCTTAGTGTGACATTAGCAAGTGGATTTAGAAGGTTATGTATTTTGTTCTTGAATATCTTCAAGATTTATATATACTCCCACTTACTTTTGTAAGTAGAGAAAATTCTCTAAATACTAAGTATTTAAGCAACAATGATTGTTCTTAATTGGGAAACACAAAACACATTTCAAGTTCTCATTCTAATTGGTTGATAATATGCTTCACTGAGAATTTTAACAAATTGTAGACTTTAATCAAGACCATAATAGGATTCATCTCATCCAAAGATGTTATCTTGATACCTTCTAGGTTGATACTATATTGAGTGTATCATGACACACGCAACTTCTAACCTTAATCGATTTGGGGTGAGTCATTTAAGTTATTCTGAATCAACATTTATGAATATAGTTTGTTTCACACCACTTTGAAATACCATAATAATGTGCGTTATTCTATGAGTATTTAGAATTTTGTGTGTCTCATCAAAATTCTGATTATGAGAACTTAATCTTTTTAGGTACAAATACTTTCAATTGGGTCCTGCCAAATTGAATAACGTTTTTAAACCAAGTGAATGCCTATAATGTATATTCTTGAATTAAGCAAGAACTCTTTGTTCATGTGTTCACAAGAAGACAGAACAATTCAAGACTTCCATATTCTTGTGTTTACAAGAAAACAGAACATGGCAAGTATACATTATAAGTCCTTGAATAATTGAAGGACCTTATGTTAACTCTACGTTCATGTGTTTCAAGAAAACAGAACATGTAAAGTTATACGTTACAAGTCTCTGAATAATTCAAGGACATCATGTTAATGTGTTAACAAGAAGACATAACAATTTTACTACTTACTTTATGTTATGAGTCATTGATAAATTCAAGAACTTTATAATTATGTCTTAGCAAGTAAACATAATTATACTAACTAAAGTAATCATGAACGCAAGCTCTTGAGTTCATTCGTAATTTCAAGTTAATTGTGTACTTCATTAAGTATGATTATTTAATTTAACCATAAGTCTATTGACTAAAACAAGTAGTCAAAATGTTGATAGTAGCTCCTTTAGATTTCTTTGTCATTTATGTAATAGGGCAACAAACATCTTGATGTTTAAGTCCTAGTAAATTGATTAGCTTCCTTACCTTGCGGTCAAGAGAGACCAATAATCATATTGTTATATGTTGTTCCTTGCACACATTTAAGATTTCTCCCACTTGTGTACGGGACAACATTATCTAAGTAAAATTACAATCCCTATACGACAACGCGCGCAATTGTATAAAACAATATGATAGTGTCTAGATATTACATGTAGATTTCCAAATATAATGTTTATAAGGAATTGTGGTTTATTTATTTCTATAGATAATCATTTCGGGAAAGCAACCACATATATGGAACTTGTTTATCATAATAAAATAAATGAATTCTTACTAAAACTTGTGTTTGTTTCATATTCGGAAAGTAATGAATTATTTCAAAGCAAGTTAGAAATAATATGGGCAACTATTAAAGAAATAAATCTTGTAGCTCCCACTGAATTTGACACCATTACAAGAATGTCATTTCAGTAATAAAAATGCAAAACTCCACTGGATTTGTCAACATTGTAAGTGTTACATCACCAGTAGAAATCAAATAGCAATTTATTTACTTTCCTATTCTCTAGATGGGGACTCAGTATCAATGTACTTAGGTTTTTGTGTAGCGAATATGAATTCTACTTGTGTAGTTGACGGGACTAGCCATTCATGCTTGATTTAACTTGAATATTAAGGCATGCAATTCTCTTTATCGTCTGCATAACCACATGGGTATTTAGCTCTTAAGGAATAAGAATGAGGTCTAAAAAAAAAATTTATGGCCAGCAGATATGTAGTAATTTCTCTTTGCTCATTGCGGTTTAAATCATACAACGTGGGACAAGTGCAAGATGTCATATATTTTGGTAGTATATTGACATATATGTTCTCTAGTTACTCAAAATATTTATCTTTCAATTTTCAAGCCGAAAGAAGAGTAATGAAAGACAATGAGAAAGAGTTTACATGTAATTGATAATTTTTCAATTATAAATCCTATCTTGTTCATTGTCAACCAATGAGGTATAGATAGAAGTAATGTCTCCACTCTTCTTACTAGAAAGTGGGAATGTTTGTCTTTTGCAGAAAACAAACTTTCGTTTACGTATTATGTTGCACAAAACACAATTAAAAGAGGAACATAGAAGTTTCAATTTAGTATTTTCGATAATTAAATGCTTAATAGAATTAACTTCCCAATTAATTACATATTAGACTAAGATCAACTAGACCTTACTTGTTTACCAGAGGTCTGACCAGTGAGTAATAAGTAGGGCAAGAGGTAAGCGCCACGAGCGTTAATTGCAATTTTAATGCAACTCTTAGGATTTTTGATACTTTGTCAAAAACTTAGTCAGCATGTGTAATGTTGGTGAGCATGTTTAGTATCATTTTATGCCTCGGGTCCAGGGTCTGACAAAGAGACTCGAATTAAGTCGACCAAACGAGAACGTGTAAAATCGTCAAAGGTCTGACCAGTAGGACGAAATCACCAAGGGTTGGTAGGGGTCCAGGGTCTGACCAAGAGACTCAAACCAATTGCACGTGTTCTACGGTTGGATGGCATAAACTTAAAATTTTCAAAGGGGTATTCACATAAATGTGTTAAAAGCGTGTACAAAGAAGCATGCAAACCAACTTTGTATCACTAATTTTAAAAACCTTTAGTAATGACACTGTAGAGTGAAATGCCATGGTCATGGTAACTCAATTCGATTATGCACAAAAGATCGGAGAATAGGCCTAAAATCTCAAGCAACCAGCGTCGATAACAACATCCTACCTCACCCACTCAGGCGCGATAGGCTATAAAAACCTTATTTCTTTAGGGAATTACGTAAAACAACCGCCTTGAAACTTCTCTAAAGTTTGTTTAGTGGAGTATGAGCCATACTTCACATGAGTCCATAGCGTTCCATGTTTTTAAACACGAAAAAAACTAGTTTCATATTGTTTTAACGTCAAATTAATTTTTTCACAAAACAATTTTCCACGAAAAACAAATGGCCTCAAAATTGTGGGGGGTTACTTGTGGTTGCATTCCATTTTGTCTTGCACCCCCAAAACCAACACCCTCTCATTGTTTGATCGATTGTCTTTTTTATTCCTATCCCCAAACCCATCCTACCTGACACTTTGTGTGCGTGTGTCACTGTGAGTTTGTTTGATACAAGGATTTCAACCCATGCGTTGCGACAAAGAGCCTGTATACGATAGTATTGCACGCTTCGAAAATGTCAGTAGTTTTTTTACTTGACATCGGTTTTCTTGTGTTTGTTGTAAATATATTTAAAGAAAATATGTCTTCATATTTTTGAAGGAGTTCCAAACTTTTTTTTATGTGAGATCGGCTTTGTAAAGTGACTTTTATTATAAAAGTTTTAGTTATTGTTGATATGTTGAAGTCGATGGCATTAGTTTTTAGTAGATTTAATGTTGATACATTTTTTTGATAGCAGTTATTATTTAATTATTTCTTCTGTTAGTTTATGTCTCAAGTATACCAAGCCCATTAGAATTATGTAACATAAAAAGCCTATTAGATTTATGCACCAAGCTCAAAATCCTAATTATGATATTCTCTTTGCATGAAAGAGTTTCTCTTGTTCAAGGACATGACTTTTGATAGGAACACATGGAGTGATAGAATTAACAATTGTAGGTATGAGTAATAGGTCGTTGAGTAAGTCTTGCGTTTATGCATGTAGGTGCTTCTTAGTAGCTTTGCCTCTGCGTGTTTTAGGTTCTTGTGTCTCATAGCTAGTTTTCCTTTAAGCGTTTAGGAGCCCCTTTTTTCCCCTTTTGCTTTGCCCTTAGGTATAGCTCCCCATAGCTTTCTCTTAGGATAGTTTTCCTTTAGGCGTTTAGGAGCTCCCTTTTTCCCATTTTGCTTTACCCTTAGATTTAGCTCCCCATAGCTTTCTCTTAGGTTAGTTTTTTGATGAGGTGTAATTTCATACACTTTTTTTGGAGTCATTTAACCCTTAAAATCATGCAAATATGCTTGTTTATTGCACTGAATCCTTTCTTTTTGTGTTTTCGGCATTTGGGAAGCACTTAGATGACATGTGTTTGGGGCTCGATTTGAATAAGAAACAAGGCAAAATACACTTTTCACCTTCGTGACCACCTTTGTGACGCATTCGCCAAAAGTGCCCAAAAGGTGTTAAAATAAATGTGTTATCGACGGTTTAGTAAATCCCGACGGCCAAGCTGACGGCGTCAAGATGTCCAAGGGACGGCGTCATGACCATTTGTGACGCCGTTAAATTGAGGTGGTGGAGTAAACCCTAATCTAGAGTCGACGAGGTGACGGCGTCACGGGCATAACCCGACATCGTCACAAGCTGTTTTCTATATATATTCTTGTATTATTTTTATATTTTCGTGTGGAAACTCAAAGAGCTTTTGGGAGTTGATAATTAGACGAGTTTTAGGGCTTTTCTTGCCCTTGTTACTACCATAACTCACATGTATCATTGAGTTAAGTATTAAATCTTTAATCATTCAATATGATGTCTTTCAATTGTTGACTGTTTGTTTATCTTTTCTCATTGTTAACATGTTACGCTAAATCTAATTGTGTTTGGTTATGATTGCATAAAACCTTGTTAATTTACTTGATCTTTTAGGTAGTAGAAAACTAGTTACACAACCGTAAAGTAGGTAGACGTCTATTAAAACGTGACTAATCAATAAAACATATGTCTTAGGTAGTTGATTTAAGCGAGTATTTATTGCGTGTGGTTTAACTATTGGGTAGGAAAAGCATTGCTAGGCGTTGTCTACCTAGGTGATCACATAGACGCGTGACTGACCACCCTGCAATTGAATTAGGGAATACTTCACATTACACTAACAAGGGAGTGACAACGCGATAGATTTGGTAGAGAAACTAGGGAGTAGTGCATGATTAATGAGCCTGTTTGTTTACCTATACGAGTTCTCAACAATTTTATATTTCTTGCGTATTGGGAGTAGATTAATTTAGCTAAAAACCTTTCTCAAAATATTATATTTTATTTCTTTCTAAAAAAATGTAAAAACCATAAAAACAATCTTCCATCAATCCTTAGACCTTAGTGACATACTTTTCGAGCCTACCTTACTATTTGTTTAAAGAACGATCAACCCCCCAAGTCTTGTCTATAATACACTACAACAGTTAGTTACTCTGCCTAGGAGGGTTGTAAAACTTATTGTGTTGCAACCCGACGTATCATTTTTCCTTTAGGCGTTTAGATTCCCTTAGATTTCTCTTTAGTTTGGGTTTTAGTTTTTTTTGTCTTTAGGCCCCTTTGCTTTTCTTATTATGTCCCTTCTGTGCTCTTGTCGTTAGCATTCTGACTTGTTTGCTCTTATGTTTTTGTTTGTGTTGTGGTTCCATTCTGTCTTGCCTCTTGTCTTTGTATGTTTTTCTTGTGGCTTATCCTCCTTTGTGTGTATGCTTGTTTTTATGATGTTTTTTGTTCTTGTTTGTTTGCGTGTTTGCTCTTATATATATGCTTTTGCTCATGTATTTTTATGTGCTTCTCTTGTGCCCTTTACTCGTTTGATTGTTTGTTCTTTTTCCTTATGTTTATGATGTTTATTTCTTGTATGCATGTTCTTCGTCTTATGTTTTGTGTTAATCCATTGCCTTACTTTTGCACCTTATTTTGTTCTTTTCCTTGAGCAATACCCTTATGCACACGTACACTGTCTAAAGGTCCCCTGGAAGCAGTCTCTTTACTTTTGGGTTTATCCTGGAGGTAAGGGTAGGATCTGACTACATTTCACCTCCCCCATACCTCGCTTCGGCGGGATTGTGTACGTTGTTGTTGTTGTTGTTGTTGTTGTATGAATTATCAAGAAACACATACGTCGGCTATTCAGTTTCCATAGTCTCCTTATGAGATTCTTGACTGCTCGTTTTCCCTTCAGCCATCTAACTCTACCACTTTTTTTTGTTATTTAAGGGAGCCTTGATGTCATCATTTATACATATACATTCTTAACACAAAACACACACACACACACACACACACACACACACACACACACATATATATATATAT
>BQNB010085953.1:6184-28324 GCA_026074375.1 Tanacetum coccineum | reverse complement strand
TACGGGGTGTGACAACCCCCCCCCCCCCCCTCTACGGTTTCCACACTTTTATATAAAAAAATAATAATAATGTAAATATTACTAAATATGGAATGATGTGACTTTTTGAAATACGAATTTCTTACTTAATGTTTTCCTTTACTATATAAAAGACCAGGTTCACCTTCCTCCTGAGGATTTTGACACCGTTTCTTAACCTGCAAAACCCAATTTAAAAAAAATGAAATGCAAAAAATTGAGGAAGAGCTAAAACTCAAAGAATCTGCTTGGATGCACGTTAGGCTTCAAAAGTCTACATAATGCATAAACTGCATATATTTAAGGGCATATATTCAAGGGTAACTTTGTAAATTGACCAAGAAGTAAAATCTAAGTTTTGCAAAAGCATGTGACTAGCTACTTATTCATAACCACATTTGGGGAAGGTAAAACAAAAAAATCAATTTTCAAGCTATGTTTGCCAAACACCCAAAAGCATATTAATGTGTTTACGAATCATGATAATGAGATAATCTGGTTGCAAACGCAACCCCAAACACCCCCTTAAAATTACGTGAAAGTTACATAGCGAAGATTTACTTTTAGATACAACTTTTGCTTAGAAGGTATAAGCACATAGGCGGACCCATAATACTAAGTCATGGGGTGCACATAATTTTTACCATTATAAAGGGTTTTGACTAGGGGTGGGCGTGAGGCGAATTTTTGGCTAAAACCAAACTTCAAACCAAAAGTTTGGCTTTAAGTTTTTTAAAACTAAACCCGAACCAAAAGTTCGGTCAAGTTTTTTGGTTTTTGGTTTTTTTGTGATTCGGTTTTTGGTTTTTTCATTAGAAGGTCATATATTCTACAAGTTTGAAATCTCTTTCACAAACGGTTACCGCATGAATTTAGACAAAGTTATTTGAATAAAAAGATTTTTTTAGTAGGTAAATACGATTATTATGGTATTAGAGTCGTCTCATGGCTTCTTGTGGACTAAAGTAAAAATATGAAATAAGACATTTTCGACAATATATTTTGTTATTAATTCAAATAATATAAAGGGTTTGTCAATAACTAGTTATATCACAAATTTTGATATCCGAAATTTGCGTTGACGGTTTTATGTTAGACCCAATATTTTACTTAAGTTTTTTCAATTCAGATATCTGAAATATCGGATAAAAGTTTTCAATTCAAATATCCGAAATTTCGGTTTTATGTTATGAGGCGGTTTGGTTTTTGCGGTTTGGGTTTTCCTATAGAACCTAAAACCGAACCAAGACTTTCGGTTTATAAAAACCAAAACCATACCATCGGTTTTAGAATTGGTTCGATTTTCTTATGGCACTTTTGTTTTGTTTTGTTGCTCTCCCTAGTTTTGATGGTAAATAAACTTTTTTTTGTTTAACATATTAGTGGATTAAGTAATATTTACGTGACAAAATTTTTTGGGACGAGTTCATTTTGAAAAAGCGCGAATTTTTACAAAAAAATAAATTACGCGACCAACATCCATCGAGTTCCCGTGAACCTCGGAAACCCCTTAGGTCTGCGCCTAACCCCTATCTCCTTGCCATTCTAAATACTGAAATCAAAATAACTTATCAAATGTATAACAAAATTTCATGGATCATTTAGTACGGTAAGGTCTGTTTTTTTTTTTGCTTAATCTATTTTTTTGCAGTTGTTGCGTTCGTTTGTCCAAAGGAAGGACACCGAAACATTGCAATGCTAAGAATCATATGGAAAGATATAGTAAAAAAGCCAAAGAAGGTGATTGATGACATGATCAGAGGATCGGCTGACGTGATCAAGAAAGATGACAGGTTTCCTTGTGGAAAGGAAGAGCAACAACTACATCTACTAAAACTTATTGTTGATCATGTTATTAAAATCCCTACTGAAATATAGAATATTAACGGAAGTACATCTGCAAATATATCAATAACACCGTCAATGATAATTGCAAAGAAAACATAATCTTCGCGTACACTATTTATTGCTACAGAAATAGGGAATGCTAAATTCATAGTTGAGCTCATTCATCAATATCTTGATCTGATTTGGAAGGTCAACGATAATAATCAAACTATATTCCACATTGCTGTCATGAGGGTATCTACAACCTATTGTATGAGATAGGCTCAATGAAAGATTTAATAACTCCTTTACGGGATGAAAATGACAACAACATGTTGCACTTAGTTGGTAAGAGTGCAAAAAGAAAGTGGCTTCAAGATGTGTCGAAAGTTCCTTTCCAAATGCAATGAGAAATATTATGGTTCAGGGTAAATATTGCTCTCCAAGGTTCTGTAATTCTGTCATTGTATATCATTGACCTTTCTTTTTTTGCTTTATGTTGCATTATTTTTATTTGGGCATGAATGTTGAAACAAGCAAAAAGAATGTCATTTATGAAACTCGAATTTGTTGATTTGTAGGAAGTAGAGTCTATGATTCCACCCTCTTATAGAGAACAAAAGAACAAAGATGGCCTAACACCACACTTATTCACGAAAGAACATAAAGATCGAGTTACAAAAGGTGAGGAATGGATGAAAGGAACAACTAATCAATGTATGGTGGTTGCAGCACTTATTGCCACCATAGTGTTTGCTGCATCTTGAACTGTTCCGGACAGTCACAACCAAACGAATGGTATCCCTATCTTCAAATCTAAAGCAACATTTATGGTTTTTGTAGTGACCGACGCCGTTTCTCTTTTCTCATCAACAGCTTCAATCCTGATGTTCTTATCTATCCTTACGTCTCGTTACGCTGAACGTGATTTTTTGCAATCATTACAAAAAAAGTTGATGTTAGGTCAACTATTTTTTATCTATTACAACCATGACAATCGCGTTTAGTGTTAATTTTTTGGTCCTTTACTATAACCAGTTGAGATGGGTACCAAACCTTATCAGCCTGTTTGTTTGGTGTGATGCCATTCACCCTATTTCTCAGTTGATATGTTCTCTCTTAGCATATGTATATCGCTCAAAATATGGTTCTACATACCTCTTTAGGCCCAAGAAACATGTTCTTTACTAGGAAAACCGCAATTACAAATCATTCTTCATGCGTCTCGTTTCAAGATGTACCTGATTCTTATCAGGGGTGGTCACGAAACACTAAGTCATCAAGTGTACATAAAGTTTTTTTACGAGTAAAAAGGGTTTTAATTAGGGGGAGCATTAGGCGGTCTCAAGCGGTTTTTGGCTAAAACCAAACCCCAAACCAAAAGTTCGTCTTTAAGTTTTTTAAAACCAAGCCTCGAACCAAAAGTTTGGTCTGGTTTTTTTGGTTTTTGGTTTTTTGTGGTTTGGTTTTTGGCTTTTTCATTAGAGGGCCATATATTCAACAAGTTTGAAAAAAAAAATCACAAACGGTTATCACATAAATTTAGACAAAGATTTTTCAAAAAGGTAAATACGATTATGATGGTATTATATTCGTCTCATAGTTTTTTGTGGACTAAAGAGAAAATATGAAATGAAACATTTTCGACAATAATTTTTTGTTGTTAATTTATATAATTTAAGGGATTTGTCCATAACTAGTTATATCACAAATTTGGATATTCGAAGTTTGCGTTGACGGTTTTATGTTAGACCAATTATTTTACCTAAGTTTTTTCAATTCAGATATCCAAAATTTCGGATAAAAGTTTTTAATTCAGATATCTCAAATTTCGGTTTTATTTTAGACCCACTATGGTTTGGTTTTTTTGGATTGGGTTCTAATATAGAACCTAAAACCGAACCAAAACTTTCGGTTTTTAAAAACAAAAAGCCTACCATCGGTTTCAGAATTGGTTCAATTTTCTTTGGATAGTTTTCTCGGTTTTGTTGTTCTCCCTTAGTTTTGATGGTAAATAATCTTCTTTTTTGTTTAACATATTAGTGGATTAAGTAATATTTACGTGACACAAAATTTTGTGACCGTGTTCATTTTAAGAAGAACGATAATTTTTTTACAAAAAATTACATTACGTGACTAACATTCATCGGGTTCTCGTAAACCTCAAAACCCCCTAAGTCCACCGATGTATAAGCAACGAGTAATTGTTTGACTCTCCTACTTTTCTTTTCAAGCCGATACCAAATTTAAATTTGATTTCAACCATTTTAACAAACCAAACAGACATTTGACGTATAAAAACCAAACATGAAATTACCAAAAGAATCACATTTAACCATTTAATTTCAAAAAGTCAATTTTTGAAAAATAAAAAATGGCCAAGCACCTTGTCCGTGCGATTGCGTGACCTTGTATGTGTGACGGGTTTGTCCAATAAAAACACAACATGTGTAGATAAACTTATTTTTTTTATCTAATGTGGTCTCACCGTGCAACAAGGATGGAATTCGATTTTCGACTTTTTTTCTAAGAGCACTTGGTATTGATGGCTGTTAAGCCTCGTGTCATCCTTCAACACTAGTTTATGGCGTGAGCAAGACATCAAGGTTGGTGTCATAGAGTGTTGTGGTGATCGACCCATGTTGTAGGTGTTTTCCTTTTTTTTTAATCAATGTTATAAATATCGTTAGGCGCTAGCTTGAAAGCTGGGTACCGTTTAGCGATTAATCGGTTAGATAAGGATTAATCGGACTGGGTTTCTTATATATAAAATTATTAAATTTGGAAACTATATGGCCGATTTGGCCAATTTTTTCCAATTTAGCCGATGTATGCCTGAACGTGTAGGGAGTGAGTGTGTTGGTATACGAGCGGGGGGTTGGTGTTGGTTGGGGTGGTTCGAAGGGTCGGGGGGTGGGTAAGCGTGCTGGGTGAGTTTCTGGATGGGTTGGGTTTCAGTGATACACCGTTCGGAACGTGGTGGACGGTCATGTGGAATAGTGGGGAGAGAGTTGTAGGGGAATTTTGGGTATTGGTTCGTGTTTGTTGCTTGGGGGGTTTGCATTGGGGGATTGGTTGTTTATTTTTTTATAATCAATAAATGTTTTTTTCCACAATTTAGCCGTTGAAGGGGAAGTGACCGTAAGAGTGTGTTTACGTTCTGAGCGAGATGTGGTATGGTGTTTTAGGTAAGGATGGTGGTGGGGAAATGGAGCTAGTGGGTAAGGATGGGAGTGGGGGCTATCGCAAGTGGGAAGGGTGTTGTGTGCGGTAAGGGGGGTTGGGGTGTGCGGTGGGGAGAGGTGAGGGGGTTGGGGCGGGGGGGGGTCCAGTGGTGTGGGGTTAGTAAGGGTTCGTGGAAGTGTTAGATGGTGGGTGGCGCCTGGTGAGTGGTATGTGGTTGCGTGTGGGGGTTGGGGTGGTGGTGGGTCGGGTGGAGCCAGCGTATTGGAAGGGGAGGAGGGGGGGAGATGACCCGGATTTATTGGTAGTTGTTTTACCGGGACATTTTTGATTTTTTTTTTATTTTGTGTTTGTAATGTTGTGTATTATGTTTATATTTGATTGAAACTTTTATAAGGTATCTTGATTAGTGATAAAAAATCCGATGTTTTACCGATTTCTATTTGTAACCGAGTTAGCCGATTTATGTCTAATTTGACTGATTTTTATCTGAATAATTGGTATGTTAACCGATTTTTGATTGAACCGATTAATAAGGCTGATTAGTGAAAATCCGAGAGGCTAATCTCCACCTAGCTCTTAGGCACTGATTAACAACACTGGTTTTAACGAATTATGTGTAAGTCGATGTGTCTTATAATACCAGAAATGGAAGGAAGGTGTTTTGCATTGAGTTATGGGTATTGATGTTATATAAAAAAACGTTGAATCGACAACACAAATGAGACCATGACACCTTATGCTCAAAATGAAATGATGAAACTAGGGTTGAGTAAAATCACTCAAAACCGATCCAAACCGATAAACAGACAGAAACCGGGCCGAACGAACCTAATCGACCTTATTCAGTCCGGTTTTTGGTTTTGTATAATATTTCGGTTTACTCGGCTCGGTTCGGTTTCGGTTCTGTTCGGGTCAAAAGACACATATTCGGTTCGAAATAGCTAAATGGCCCGACCCGACCCGAACTGACCTTATTCGGTTCGGTTTCGGTTTCGATAGCTTTTACTCGGTTCGATTCTCGATTCACGTTTTACCCTTATTCGGTTTTCGAGTCGTGTCGGGTTTAATCAGTTCGGGTCCGATTTGATCGGTTCGGGTTGGTTTGACCTGTTAATCGGCCCTAGAAACATAACCATTTTGGTAATTTTTTCAAAACCAAACCCATTGAATAGATCCTTTATGATTTGTGGAAACAAAAAGTGGAGACTAGTACAAAGTGAAAAACCATATTGGTACTACCCTACCTTTCCCTTGTTGTAGTACAACAGTATCCACACACCAATCACATCCATCCATCCATATAACACAACTCATAAGTCTTAACTAACTATCTACGCGACCTTTTATCTCTCTCTCTCACACAAACACACACAGTCGACCACCAACCGTTTAATTTCCCCCCGATCTCATTCACGATGATGCACATGACCTTTTACTGGAGCCGCAACGTAACACTCTTATTCTCCTCATGGCAAACCGACACGTGGCTATCTTACTCATTAACTCTACTCGCATGCTTATTATTCTCTATTTTTTACCAATACATGGAAGATCGTCGTATTCGTTTCAAGCTCCAATCATCCCCCGCCCTCTCCGCCGCCGTCGCTAACGGCGGCGGAGATACCGCAACGCCGTTGCTTTCGAAGAAAGTTTCGTCCGGCGTTGTTGGAAAGGTAGGTGGATCTGTTATGTTTGGGGTTAATTCGGCTTTGGGGTATTTGCTTATGCTTGCGGTTATGTCGTTTAATGGTGGTGTGTTTGTTGCGATCGTGGTTGGGCTTGCGGTTGGGTATTTGTTGTTTAGGTCTGGTGATGATGAACAGGTGGTGGTTGTTGATAATCCGTGTGCTTGTGCTTAATTGATCTAATCAATTTTATATATGTAAGTTTTTTAATTTGTATAATTATTATTGTTAAAAATGATTATAACTATTCCTTGTTTATTGCTTATTGCTTGTTGTTATAATATACCTCGCTTTGACGGGATTGGGTATTGTTGTCGTAAAGTAGTGATTGAGTGTGTATCTTGAATTTGGATGACATTTATGAGTCAAATTGATGGTTAATTATAAGTTTGAATAAATTGCGGTTGTTTTTGGTTGAGCTAGTCCCAAAAGTATGAAAAAAAGGTCCAATTTTCACTATATAGTGCGACTTCAATTTTTAATTTTAGACAACTGCGCGACCCCTCACTTTTGTGCCAATGCAGACAAAAAAGTGGTGGAGTCCGGCACAAAAATGGTGAGGTCGTACAGTTGCACAACCGCGAAAAGTATAAAAAAAAAAAATTGTGCGCACCCACTTTTGTGTCATTCAACCAATCTCACGAGTCTAAAATTGGAATAAATGAAGTTGTCAGAAAACGAAATGGCTCTTTTTGGTTTTGTTGCATGTTTACGTGGCAAGATTACAAGCGGCAGTTTGTTTTATAAAAACTTTTGATAGTATAGTTGTGGCAAGATTACAAGCGGCAGTTTGTTTTTTAAAAACGTTTGGTAGTATAATTGTGAAAGAATTCTCTTATTAGAGTTTTGTATAGGAACGATTAAACAAAATTCAAAACCTAGGCTCGGAAGCTAGTTGCCATAACATAGCATTAGTAATTTGATTTATTATTAGTATTGTTATTGTTTTCATCAATGGACTTATTGGCTTTTTGTTCAATAGTCAGAAGACGTTAAATTTGGGGATGGTTTTTTATAAATGCTGCTTTCGTTTTTATTAAACAACATTATCTGAGTTTATGTAGATGTTGAGTTTGAAAAGGATTGTGTTTGATGGGATTAGAAAGCAATAAAGGGACAAGGAGTTTGTGAAGAACAACATAACTACACCAAAGTCTTATGTATAGCACATATGAGGCATTAAAACACCACATTTATGTAGTAGGACTCAAGCCCTGATTTACATTTGTGATTCGACCAAATCTAAGTGTTCAAATCTTTATGTTAATTTCTAACAGATGGTACGAGTGGGGGATGCAAACATGACTACTTGAGGCAATCTTGATCATTTGGACTTGAGCTCCATTGTAGAGCTTAAATAGCTAACAATATATTTATGGGGATCTTATTGCGTTCTGTAAAGGTTGAACCAAAACTACTACGTGCTAACTACTCTGTACCTGAAATGTTAACATCCATAGTAAACTATTCTTATTATATAAACATTTGACATTGTAGACTTGTAGTATTGACAAATGATTACATGCGTTAGGTATAACATACTCCAATTACGGAGTACTTCGTATTAGATAATTAGATAGGGGTAGGTTATAAAGACCCTCTAAAAAGCCATTTATACCCCTATGTTTTTTTGGTTATTTTTATTATTATTGTTATTATTTTTTATAATTTTGTTTATATTATAAAACTATGAAACGGAAAATAAAAACGTCTCATGTCTTTTTTTAATTACTTTTTATATTATATATTTAAGAGTCGTTAGAACGTGGCTAAATATACATGATTATCTTAGTGTCAGCCCGTGTCATGGAACCCCATTACCTGATCATTCGACGCCTGTGTCATGGAACCCCATTTACCTGATCATCCAAGTTGACATATTTGATATTTTGTTTTCCGTATTGGGGCATTAACAGTCGGGGCCGGCTAATGAATTTAGAGGCCCTACGATAATTAAAAGGAAGCGAAGGTGTTCATTAATAACAATTGGTTATAATAAGGTCGTTTAATGACGTTTTATTTATTGTGGCAATATGAGTTGTATTTAACTAATGAAATTTACGAAGAAGAGATATTTAGATATATAGCATAAATACACAAACGTAGCTATAAATGTTAAGATGTGAGGCCTTTTAATTCTGGTGGCCCTGTGCAGCCGCCTCACTAGCACAGGGTAATCACCGCCTTTGTTGACAGTGGTGGAGCCAGAAAGTTATGATCGAATAGACAAACTTTGATAATTTTTAAAAACTACGCTACAAATCTTGCTCCTTTTAATAAATTTACACTACAATTTTTTTTTGAGTTAAAATATTTTAAGAACTGCCATTTTGTTGTATTGGGGATCCAATCCAACATGTGTTCGTGTCTTCATTTTAGTCTACACATTGGCTACCAGATTTCACACGTGCTCGTATTTAAAATGATAACAGTGTTCTCTTTGATGGTCCAATTTAATGAGCAAAATTCATGAAGTTTAAAATTGCAAAAAATGGTCATTGTGGTTTGGACCAAATGCCGAAATGGTTCGTCGAATTTCGAAATTGCAAAAACAGTCCGTAGTTTGAAGTTTGTTCACACATTTTGTCCTTGGTCACTGAAATGAACTAAAATAAGACCCCTCTAAAAAACGACGTTTTTTGTAAAAGAACAAGGGGTAATTTAGAGTCGATCAAGGATCCAAAAGTAACAACCAAGAACTTGTCAAATACGGGACAGTTTTTTGTAATTTTAAAATTCGACAGATTTCACACGTGCTCGTATTTAAAATGATAACAGTGTTCTCTTTGATGGTCCAATTTAATGAGCAAAATTCATTGATCATATGGAATGAACGAAAACAAAAAAAACCTTCGAATCAACAAATTATTCCACGAAGTTATCCGCTCTTTGTTTAAGTTGAGTCATTCGAATGGCAAAACTATACTTTACGACCATGCTCTCATTCATACCGTATGTTATTATCGCTAATTACTAGGAAAATAGCGTATGTTATGTTGTGAAAATACCGTATGTTATATAAATTACCTAAACTTGAGGCAATTGCAGATGTAGAATGCTATGCAAGGCTGATAGTTGTTAAGCTACCTTGTTCTCCTTGACACAAATATGCTTTTGATGATGAGAATTTGATCTATTTGATTTTAAGAAAATTGGTGATTTTTAAAGATCAACCTTCTTCATCTATTAATTTCAGTCGTCCAAAATTAGCATCAATTTAGTGCATTGGTATAAAATTTAGTTCCAAAAAGTTAATTTCTAAAGTTTTGTTCTACATATCTAGCTAATTATGTTAGTTACACGCCAGTTGAATTTGTTTACCAGCTTCATCTAACACAAACCAATCTGATAACACATCATTTATAAATTTTTGCTGTGATTCTGTTACTTGGAAGATATTATAACCACAATACAAAGGAAATAAAATGGGACTATTACGTTCATGACGCATGTCTTATTCGACACAAGTGGATCTAACGAAAATAACCAATTCAATCAGTTGTGGAACTTATTCTCGATTCACACCTAGTGTCAAACCCGAGCCTTTGAATTTCTCTTGGGTGATGCGATCGATTTTTTCTCCCATCTCCTTTGTCAAGTGACGTTTCCAATCTCCAACTAGACCCTGTCGAAAATAATGGCGGTTTTCCATCTCAAAGCCGGAATCAAACCGCTGAACGCCGGTCTTGTTAACCTCAAGGTTTTTCAAATGCTCAAAACTACAAAACTTGGCAATCTTTTCAACCACACCATTCTCCTCTTCCTCAGCCGATATGGGCACCCCCAAGAAGTCAGCCAACCTCTTGACATGAACTTCTGGTTCTTTCATTATCTCCTCATATTTCAAGAACAATATCTTGTTTGGAGATTCAAGACTCGCTCTCCAAAACCCTAACACATGATCCCAATACGGCCCAAACTCTGAAACACCCTCACAGAACAACTCAAACGCTTGATCGAATGAGATTGGAGGTAGTGTTTTAGGTCGTAGTTTTTGCATGAAATGAAATTTGGAAAGACATCTTTTGGAATCCTGCACACGTAAACAAACTTGCACCCCGAAGAAGGATCCTTGGCGGCTGAAGGAAACAAAGCATGCGCGCAATGAGATGCAAAGACGCGAGGTGAAGGAAGGACATCCACATTAGTCATGGGATAGTCCTGAGGCAAGTACAAATCAAAGGCTGGAAAGACCTCATGTGGTCCTTGATGGAGCAAAGGGTGATCTAAAAAATCAAATTGAGATCGGTTAAGGATGGTAAACATGAGTGATCTTAGCCAAGTGGTGCCGCTCTTCATGAATGCAACTAAGAAGATATCACTAGTGCGATGCTTGAAGTGTTTTTGCATCAGCATAACGCTTAACAGGTTCGTGGAAAGTAACCAATTTCCTTGGTATAAGTAGACATGTTGTTCAAACCATCCATCGGCTTTTGGTAGCTTGGTTATGAGTTGGGCATGCTCTTGATGAGTCTTTTCTTGATCATCTCTTTCGGTCGACATTATTCTATCTTTAATTTAGTTGTGATAGATATGATGAACACCAACTTTCAGTATTGCTCTTTATAGCAGATGAACTATTTCATTGATTACAATATAGCTACTAGTAATGCCGATAGGTCAACTCTTGCACGTGACTTGTGATCAACAACTGGTCTGCAACTAACAAATTTTCTTAAGACACATGTAGTTTTATTTCATTACGTACAGTGATTGGCAAGTTCTATATTTTGTTTCAGCCTTATTTCTTGAAATGTGGATTAAATAAATAATGTCTGAGAAGTTTGTTTTTTCTTTTGTTTGCTCTTCTTTCTTGGTACAAATCAATAGCTAGAGTAGAAGGAGCTTACTAATACTAAAAATTTTATACAGATACTTGCTGAAAAAATAACATCAAACCGTTGAAGAGCGACATCGACTAGCTAGGAAACTAAGATTATACATTTCCAAGACAAATAGATAAACCATAGAGAACTGCATGTTGAAGTTGAAAAGCCCACCAGCAATACATAGATGAACAGGCCGAAAAAGCATGTCATGAAACTACATTACTCACTTTGAAATGACTAACTGAAATGAAGAACTTTATTGTTTTTTGTTTTTTGATGATTCCATCCATCTTTTAGCCCATCTATCTGTTATATTAACAACACATTATTTGATCTCTCCAAATTCTGAGATCTTCATAAGTAACCACTCTCTATTAGAATGTCTTCTACACCCACTATTCCATTGAGAGCCATAACACTTTGCTTACTTGTGTACTTATAGTAACAACTTGGCAGTATAGAATAAGAACTATGTATAGTGCAAGATTACACTTTTATACATTCATGAATCGTCATTTTAGAACAAAGGCATACAATTTTAAGAATGATGTGTATCCTCATGAAATATTTCAAGATACGATGTGTATCCTCATGCTTCTTCGGAGTCGGTGAGATCTTTTGATATATTCCCGTCTTTTCAATGGCGCCTTTCTAAGGAATGGATTTCTTCTAGATGTTCGTTGAAGGATTCATTTTTGGAGTTGTTGGATTACCAATCATAGAGATTTTTAATTCTTTGGTATTTTGGGTGTTGGTTTGTTGTTGTCTGTCTTTTGTTTGTTATCTTGTACAGTTTCTTTTTGCTCCTCCTTGGAGCTTTCTTCTAATAAAAGCTAGCCTTCCAAAAAAAGATACGATGAAACAAAGACAATTTGCCTTCTGATGAATTAGTCGACTGCTACAAACTATGGTTTGTACTTAATGGCCGGCGATTCTTTTGCAATTGATTTTGTCACTGAGCGCATAAGCCTATAACAAAACTTGTACTTAATTCTAAAGACGAAATCACTGCACGATCTTCTGAAAAAGTATGCTTTTTTTTTCTTGATTACAAAGAAAAAAAGTGATTCCAGATATGTGATAATAACTTCCCCTA
The DNA here is from genome assembly GCA_026074375.1 of Tanacetum coccineum. Taxonomy (NCBI): domain Eukaryota; kingdom Viridiplantae; phylum Streptophyta; class Magnoliopsida; order Asterales; family Asteraceae; genus Tanacetum; species Tanacetum coccineum. The sequence continues at coordinate 15,683 of BQNB010085953.1, read as the reverse complement.
GAGTTTGATGGTTCAAAAGAACTTAACGTATGTTATTAGTTACAGTATTACAACATTTATTAAGTCTTAACTGTCCAACATACATATTCCTTTCTATATACATGGATTTGAGGTTTAGTGTATCTATTTACAAGACATACACTACCAAAAGCACAGTATAAAGAAATTAGAAAAAATTACATGTTTCGTCCTTATGGTTTATACCAAACATCAAGTTTCGTCCATATTTCATTTTAAATACACTAGGCGTCCTTAATTTTGAAACTTGTAACGCTGACCGTCCTTATTTTGGATGATCGTTAATTTTTTTCGTTAAGTCTAATAATTGAAGGGGTATTTGCGTCTTTTTCATTCATTCACCAATCCCACCAATAAATTTCACAACCCTACCTACCATTTTTTACTTTTAATTTCTCATTCTTCTCCAACCCACCCAACCATTTCTCCACCCACCACACCACCTTTGGCCATCACCCACCATCTCCAGCCCACTGCCAACAGCCACCACCATCTCCAGCCCACTCCTCAACCTCTACCACTGCTCTCAACACCTCCCTCCCTTCTCACCACCATCAGATCCATTTCATCACCCTTTCTCTCCTCTTCCTCCCACTCCGTAAACCTCTCACCTTCACATCCACTTTCAAATCATTATCATCTTCATTCACACCTCTTCTCTCCACATTTATTTCCAGTTGGATAAAACCATCTTTCTTCTTACTGTTAGCATTATGGTTTTGTTTCGATTTATTCCAAATATCTTGTGTTCTTTCATTTGTCATACTCTTTTACTCAATGGTATTGGGGCTCGCACCACCACAAGAGAAACAACATCAACAACATAGAGAAACAACGTCAACAAGAGAAACAACATCAACAACATAGAGAAACAACATCAGCAACAAGAGAAACATCATCAACAACATTCAGAGGTTGTTTAACCGAACCGAAGAACCACTCCTCACGGCTTTAATCAAACCTAATGTATTTAAAATTAGGGACGCCTAATGTATTTAAAATGAAATAGAGACGAAACTTGATATTTGGTATAAACCATAGGGACGAAACGTGTAATTTTTTCAAGAAATTAATCAGATCTTGAGAACTATATACGTAACACATAAAAAACGCGACATCCAGCATAAAATACAGATCCCGTCTACATGACTTTGAGGTGTAAGCATAAGTTTTTAACTTAGATATACGTTGGTTGGCCGAAATATCTTTGTGATTGTCTCTTCTGACCAATTCCCTGATCAGAAATATATATTTTGTGAGTTTTAAACCACAAATCGCTTGTTAGAAATCATGATAACAATTACGCCATTGGTGCTTGCTGAGTTGTAGTCTAATTACATCTTTAAAAATGGGACTATACATGACCAAATGAACTAATATATAGTTCCACTATATACGACAGTAGTAGATATTATGGTACTATGACAAACAAGCAAATGAACTAATAGTTCCAATATACTACTATAAATATCAGCCGTGGGCCATTTTTTATCTTCCACCGTATAAATTTTTAGACAACCAAAGTACTTTTGTGGCTAAATAACATGGAGTAATGGACCAGTAACCATATGCATGATGCTAAATTTTTCTAAGAATAGATCTGAGGGCCCTACATATTATACTTTCTTTGTCGTTAAAGTTTACAAAGTATACATTTTAAAAAATGGACCACTCAACGTTTTGTCATCAAAATCCTTGTTTGAAATACCCAACAAAAGCTAATATATATATATATATATATATATATAAAATATATCATAATAAATTATGATACTAAATAATGAGCAAGCTCGCATTATATTAAAAACGGGGGGGGGGGGGGGGGTGGGGGGGGGAGAGTGGGGGGGGTGGGGTGGGGGAGTGGACGCGTGAGGATTAGTCCGTGAAACTTTACAGAACTTATTTTAAAAGCAAAAAACTCATTTTATGTGCAGAACTTTACAGAACTATTTTAAAGCAATCTAGACCATTAGATCATTTAATCAATGGTCATTAATGCATGATGGCATTTATGTAAATAATTGAAATTAAAATTTGGCTGAAAATGTATAGATAATGGTATAATCGGTATTAAACATAATTAAAAAAGTGTAATGAATATCATTTATTTTTGGAAGTTTCAAAATGAAACAATCAATATCATTTATTACCAAAGAATGAAACAATCAATATAATTTATTTTAGGGAGTTTCAAAATAAATCGTATAATTTATTTTAGGGAGTTTCAAGAGTGTAATCTAAATCTAGATATATAATCAATACAAAATAAATCATGTCATTTATTTTAAGAAGATTTATAAAAAATATGAAGATTTATACAAAAAAAAGAACAAATATGTTCCAAAATAAAAAAACATACATGTTTCACAAATAAAACATAAATGTTTCACAAATAAAACATACATGTTTATCTCATTATAAATCATTCATGTTTCATAATTAAAAAGAGCAAATATGTTCTAAAATGAAAAAACATACATGTTTTTAATAAAACATACATGTTTCATAAACATACATGTATCTAAATTAAAGTACATACATGTTTAAAAAAACACTTTTTAATTGAAACCACTATTATAAAACATGTATGTAAATCGTGTCATTTATTATCAAAGAATAAATGGTATAATTTTTATTAGATAATAAATCGCATCATTTATTTTAAGGAGTACAATCAATACAAAATAAATATGGAATACAATGAATATCATTAATTATGAAAGAATAAACGGTATCTTTTATTTTAGGGAGTTACAATCAATACAATTAATATCATTAATTATCGTGTCATTTATTATAGGGAGTTTCAAATTTGAAAAAAAACTATGTTTATCTAAAATACCCAAAATATCCCTATATAATAAATTAAATTAAATAAATAGAAAACAATTTATTAAATTCTGATTGGTCTAGAATAGTTCTGTAAAGTTCTGCACCTAAAATGGGTTCTCAATATAACACTTCACTATATATATATATATATATATATATACATATACATATATATATATAGGGGGACTTTCTTTTCAGAACCAATCTTAGTGCGAGAACTGACAGAACCACAAAAAACATACATGCACGCCTTTTAAAAATAAAAAAAATACATGAAAATCATCAATAATCGTAAGAATCCACCTATGTTCTTGCATTATGTAATCATTCTTCTTGTTTTGCCCATATAAATATTTTAGAATTTTAATTTTGCAAAATAAATTAAATAAAAACCACGAGATGCTCATTTTTATAATTTTATATGGAACCCATGTTTTTGTTTTTTTAGTTCGATACCCATAACTTGAAGCATATATTATATATGGAACCCAGTTTGTTATTTTTAGTCTCGTTAACATAACTTGAAGCATTATACTTTTTATATGAGAACCAGTTTTTAGGTTTTTATTCATGATTTGCTTTCCTTACACTATCTCACTTTAACAACTATCTCACAAGAACCTCATTTTTTTTTTTTTTCTATCTTATATTATATTTATATATTATATATATATATATATATATATATATATATATATATATAGTGTTGGGTTCTTTTCAGAACCAAATAAATGTACAGAACTGCGAGAACCATCTTTTTACAACTAATCATGCATAATGTACATCTTATTAATGCAAAATGGCATTTTAGAAAATATATGCATCTTAATTTAAAAGAAAAATTTTAATGAAGGGCAAAATTGGAATTTAATTTTTTCCTAAAGAATAGCATCCATTTCACATACCCAAAACCGTTTAACCAAAATATGTGTTTTATTCTTTTAACTACTCCATCATTAAAAAACCAGATCTAATCAACATGCCCATCATCATCCATGCCTTCTGGTATTGTCATCATCATCATCTATTCATAGATCTCATATTAGTACCACGCCATCATGTGTTGATAAAGTTTATTTACTAGTATCCTAAATCAGATCATACATTCACAAGAACTAATAAGTAACGATTCTTTATTATCTCATTCCTAACAAAGCATATGACTCCTCAAAAATAGTACTCAGTATCGCCGCTCTTTTTTTTCCTTCACAAAGTTGCCGGAAAAAATAAGGATCCTTATAGGGATATTCGGTTTCGAGTTTCGCATACTGATGCATCATTTTGAGGTTGCAATTGAAGGTTTGTTATATCTTTATGGGAATATTTCATTTGTGATCTGGTTTTTTAATTTTTTTAATTTGTCAATTCAAGATTAGTTATTACTTTAAAATCGTTACTACTTTTCATCTATTCATCACATATTCAATAAGATGTGTGTCTTTCAACTTTATTTAGCTATCACGATTAAGTCAACTGTTTGTTGTTTGGTTTTTTATTTGTTTTTTGATAGTGATACGATTGTGTTTAGGTTTTAGAAAAATCAAATTAGTGTTTATGTTTTATGGTTATACTTTGTTTGATCCGAAACAGTAGGGACATTATTTCGTTGATTTGAGCCTATGGTTGTCATTAAATAATAGTTTTTTAATTGTTTTTATTAATCAATCGATGAGTACCTACTACCTAGACATTTGATATATTTTTTCTTGATGAGATGTAGAATTTAGCTTGCATCTCATATCAATTGTTGCACATATGATGAGATGTTATGGTTTTTCTTTTGATTATTAATGTTGTATGCAACGGATGCACATATATTTATTCTTAAACACGTTAATTTGATAAATGAATGCACATGTATTTTTCTCATATTGTTAAACATGATAATATAATCACATCTACTCTAGTAATTCATGTTGGGCTTATCTCTTAAATTTTTCATTTTGTTGACAATGAGGATGAAGAGGAATGATGCACATGTGTCTACTTTAAGATGAGGGTATCTCACAATGAATTGAAAACGAATGCACATATGCAATTGATCGGTTCTTATGGTGGCTATAATGGTGGAAGTGGAGATTGGGCTCACAACCTCTACCCACCTCCAAGACATGAAGCTTTTTTGAAAGAACTTTCTTTTCGTTTACTTTGTCATACTGAATATTAGTGGTGTAATTGGCAAAAGGGATGTATTGATCAATTAAATTAGACGAAATCTGGTGCATCAATCACAGTTGGTAATGCAATACTTGAGGCTGAAGATTGTGTAATATATATTTCTGCACAGGAGGTAGGTTTGGTCTGAATTATGATGTCATATAAATTAGAAATATAAAGGATATAATAACTTTATTTGGTTGTAATTTTTTATGTACAAGTATTTGACATTGAATAGTGCAAATACGTTTGCAACACAGGTGCAGTGAGAGAATTGAAACATATTCAGGTCCCGTCATGTTTACCACACGATTACAAATGTAGATGTTCCAAAAGTTGCTGAAAGAGATGACGAGATGGTGCAGGTAACATCTGTATGTATTTTTACAGAAATATATATATCATTCATCGTTGGCCTAATAATGCTATTGGTTCGTCGTATAAGATTAATGCAGAATTTAATTTTGCTAAGGATGCGCTTGTACAAGTAGCCTTACGATTAAGGGGAGATTTATTCGAAAGAGAAAGAGCATTTGTCGTACAGCTTCATGAGAATCTGAATATAACGAATGACACTTGTATTTTTAGTATATTTTAAACATGATAATACAATCACTTACACGTATATGTTAATTCATGTTAGGGTGATCTGTTATATATTTCATTTTGTTGATAAGGAGAATGAAGAGGAATGATGCACGTGTGTATAATTCAAGATGAGTGTATCTCACGAAGATTTGACAACTAATGCTCAAATGCTATAAAATCTCTTATGTCCGCGATGAACATCATTGTACAAATGCATACTTTAAAATTGTATCTTGTAAGCTGTAGCAAAAGAATATATATATATGCAGATGTGTGTATATTGTAATTAAATTCTAATTTATACAACATTATCTTTGTATCATTCCGTAGATTTATGTAAAATATACAATTAATTTATCGCTTTTATTTCAAACTTTGGCGCTCAAAGTTAAATGGCAAGTTTGTGAATTATATACATGTGCATCCCACCTGAATTGTGTTGTCAGGTGTACTAAAACATTAAAAAAACTACAAAAAATACTTAAATTTAAGGATTAAAAACGTTTTTTATTAAAAAAATTCAAAAAGAAAATAAAGAATGTAATTTGACTATTATACCCTTTTGAATTAAATAATAAAAATATATATTTAAAAAAATCTGATTGGTTAATGACGGTTCTCGCAGTTCTGTACTTTTATTTGGTTCTGAAAAGAACCTATATATATATATATATATATATATAGTTAGGATCAAATGAGAAGTTTTCTTAAAATAAGAAGGATAAGAAGTATATAACTCTATCCGTGATGTCACGACTTAAATTAGATGCATCTCTATAATCTTAGATGCATTATAATGCATCATAATGTGTTTTGTATCTTTTAACTCGACGAGTACCCGCGCATAGCGGCGGGAATTCCTAGCGGTAAATAATTGTAGTGATAAAAAAAGTTTATAGGTTATAAACAAAAAATAATAAAAGTTTGATGGTTTGGAGATTAAACATAATGTTTTGAAACCCCGGTTTCGACCTAGCAAGGGTCAACGGTTCTGGTCGAAAAAAGGTGGTCAACTTGTATTTATAAGCCACAAAGAATTCCATATTACAAATCAGTTACCAATCACACATTTAATGTCATTACATCCGGCCAAGATATTTTTGTCAAGTCATCAAATTTTACCAATCACATTTAATGTCAAGATTATTAGTTTTTAAGGCTTGTACATTTAGTTTCCAAGACTTGTACATTTCTAAGTTTTTGGTCACACATTTAATGTCAAGATTCTTAGTTTTCAAGACTTGTACATTTAGTTTCTAAGGCTTGTACATTTTTTAACTTTCAACATCCTACTCTTTTAAAAAATGATGAAAAATGCTTTATAATGTAGTATAGAAGTATAGATATAGATAGATAAGACTTGAAGCCCAAGGACTAATCCTAAATCTCAAGGATCCGCTAATGGAGATTATTGTAAATCTAATCATGCAAAAAATATCCACGTTCAAAATAACATACTAAAATATGACACGCCTAGAATAATTATGTATAGACTAATAATTTGTCCATGACAAATGAAAATCATACTTACATTTGTCGATCCAATGTTAGTCTATAAAAGTTACATAACACGAGTACCATACACACGTAAAAATGTATCTTTTAAATGTAAAGTTTATTGTCGTCCTAAAATATTGATAAGATTAATTAAACTCGATACATGTCGTTGTTCCTAAGCCAATAACTGGATGCAAAGATTGCAGCACCATCGGGAACTTCATTCATCACCCCTTCATGACCTTTCGGATAGAATATACCGGTGCGAAGATGTAGAATCCAACAGCTTTCTTCACGTTCCTCGTATACTTTATCTTGTTGTCGTGCCTTATGCCTAAATCATTGTAGTTCATCTTCATTATCATAACACTCGTTCCATCTATAAAAAAAACATTTGAAAACATAAAGCTTCAAAATATATAACAAAAAACCCTCAAAATATGCCAAATCATATATAATTCTATTAAAATATTAAAATCTACCTAAAAACATTTTAGCAACGGTGGCGAGCGGCGGCAGCCGGCGACGGTGGGGCGGCAACCGATGGTGGTGGGGGGCAGCCGATGGTGGTTTGAGAAGAGAGGGGAGTGAATGAGAATTGAGTGAATGAGAATTGTGTCATTAGTATAATAGATTTATATAAATGCATAATTAGCCAATTAACATTCAAAGCATCCGAAATTATCAATTAGCATTATTACAAATATTAATAGTAGAATGGGTTGTACATTTAGTTTCTAAGGCTTGTACAATTTTCAACTTTTCAATTCCTACTCTTTTTAAGAATGGGTGAAATTTCCATTATAAAGTAGTATATATTTGATGCATATACATATATTAGATGCATTTTATGATTTGTCTTGTTTTTTGTTCCTCTACATGTGCTAAAATCACAAAAATCAATTTGCACCATTTACACATCAAATTAACTTTCGAAACTCAAAATGATGCATCTAAATGAAAAGAAATGCATCTAATGCAAGTCGTTGCATCATGGTGGATCTGTAACCACAACTGTTTGAAGATATAATGGATGATTGATAAGGTTGAAGATGATATGATTCCATAATCCCATGATATAAGGAACGAAAATAAGTGTTGTTTGGTGTCGGTTAATTTTTCCGATATATGAGAAGGGAGGCCGAATAATGGATTTAAAGAAAGAAAAGAGAGGCGGTTGTTGGTTTTGGGTGAGATCTAGGTTTACAGGGGGAGATATATCAGTATTTAGTTTCTGGCACTTTTTTAGGGACAAATACAAATACCTGATTTGCCCTTTCCTTATTTTCTTTTTCTAAAATAAGTAGTATATATTTACAAAAATGTCATCTTGCATTGATATGATGTACATCATGTATTATTAAGAGTAAAAAAGCTGGTTCTGTAGGTTCTGTACAAAAAAAGTGGTTCTCTAAAGAAAATGACAATATATATATATATATATATATATATATATATAAAATATCTATATATATAATAAATAAATATACTATATAAAAAAGTAAATATATAATATAGTAAGTATATATATTAAAGGACTTTCTTTTCAGAACCAAAAATTCTTAGTGCAGAGCTGACAGACAACCACCAGAAAAACCTACATGCACGCCTTTAAAAATAAAAAAAAAAAATAACTGATATTATGTTTCGTTCGTAGTCATCATGAGACTCTCACTTCTTTCAACCAAAAACACATACACGACGGCCGAAATATATTGTTGTTCAAACGCTCTTAATATAGAACATTACATAGCACTACACTTCAAAGAAAAAATTGTATTTCCAATATCTTATCAAATTCTTTATAACAACTATGTTTTTAAAAACAAATATGTTGTTTTAAAAACATATGGTGCAAAAATAATCAATTATTGTGAAGGCAAAAAGACATGCATGTTTTTTTGAGTTCTTGTCAGTTCTCGCAACTAAGTCAGTAGAATGATTTCAAAAAATAAAGGCTCCTTCTCTCTCTCTCTCTCTCTCCTTCACCAATTTTAATGCTATTAACAACTATCGTCAACTCTCATCCTCTCTCTCATCACCTCCACCTCACACACACACACACACACACACACACACACACATATATATATATAGATATATATATATATATATAGAGAGAGAGAGAGAGTTAGGATCATATAAGAGGATTAATTAAAATGAAAATGATGAGAAAAAACCACAACCACACATTTGAGATGCACCTATAAAAGTGGATGCATCTCCCTTTAAAATTATCTCTCCTATTTAAAATGTGTGGCCATAAATCTTTTTTATTCTTCTCATTATAGTTTTATTTTTCATTGTATATATATATATATATAGTGTTGTATTATATTGAGAACCCATTTTATTGACAGAACTCTACAGAACTATTCTAGACCAATCAGAATTTAATAAATTGTTT
>BQNB010085952.1:0-28324 GCA_026074375.1 Tanacetum coccineum | reverse complement strand
TCTGGTAGTAAATCACATTTGAGGAAAACCTACAAGTAAATATAAATTCAAGGTCGTAGTACCCATTCTTTCATGGTTTCGCTGTGGTTAGCAAATGTCACACCCCGCCAAGGTGAAATCGCAAGGTATGATCAATAGGCATCATCACAACACAAGGCGTTAAAATAGAGAAATACTAAATGAATTAAAATCCAATATATAAAAGACACAAAGTGTCATGATAACACCTACAACATTTATCATTCAAATTCATATAGTGCAACCAACCAAGACTGACATTCAATAAACTTCAAGATCCAAAGCGTGTTATGACAACGCCCAAAACAAAAATCCAACATATAATGCATGAAGAACAAAACATGACAAGTTCAAATGAAAACTAAAACAGATAAATCATAGACTCCGCATGCAAGCCTATGGTCCAGCTAACTCCTCTTCCTAACTCTTCACACGTTTTGCTCACCTGAAAATGATGCTAAAAACGTCAACATAATTGTTGGTGAGAGTTACAGGTTTAAGACTCACTTATGACACCGCGATCAACAAAAACAACATTTACGAACATATATGCATGGCTATTCTATCACAACATAAATTCACATTTATCTGGGGTGGATCGTACCCCTCCGTCCCACAATTATCTCCGCGCAAGACTGAATATCTCCGCGCAAGACTGACCCACTTGACTAGCTAAGTCCGTTCGGGTCTCACACAAGGTCATGTCATCCTCACATACACATGCCTTACCACAATTCATATCACATAGCAATAGCACATAGCAATCATATAGTTCGACACTTAAAAACACATATCACGGTTCATAATTCAAAAACAGTTTTGCATCATTTCCATCCCAAAATATAAGTAAAAAGTGGGACTGTAAAACTCACCTCGATGCAAAGCAAATCCAAACTCTTCAATTAACCTTGCAAATAATCTATACAAAACAATACACACATGTTACCATCGATTAGGTCTCTCACCCAAGTCGATGTAACAATCACAACGATGGATACTCTATACCCTATCTTGATTTAACTCATCTATATACTCTTCACAACTTGCTAACCTCAAGTTACCTTATAAAACCTACATCTCAACTTTCTGCATTTTACTCAGTTTTTATAGTCACAAGATGACTCTAAATAAAATACTTAAACACCTAATTGGTTCTTCTCCTTACATCCTATAGCTTCCCAATGAGTTGTGAGCTTCTATGATTTTTGGATAAAAATAATAGTGAGTGTAACCATTTTATAAAAATTCAACATCACAAAGTGTCCAGAATTTGACCTGATTCGACCTTCAAAGAGTTTAGCTTGAGCAGACTCATTTAAACACTTAGGAAAATTCTACAAAAATTCCAGAAAATTATACACATCATGAACATGCTACAGTAGCAAGATCATCAATTAAAAAGACGTTTTGATATGGTTTTAACCTCACAAACACAACTTAGAATCTGCCCTGAAAACTCAGTTTTGACAACGAATCTTGTTTGATTAATTTGACTAATTTCCACTCACTTTTAATTCATGAAACCACTTGGGTTGAAAAGTAGACTCTCTGTAGTTAATTTTAGGCTTAAGAAAATCAATAAAAGCTATCCGTATGACCGAGATATGGCTCTCGCAAGATGACCTAAAATTCTGTCTAGATATGGCTCTCGCAAGATGACCCAAAACCCTAATTATTATCCCTAAAATGATTTTTGATGATCAAAAACTCTTAATTACAGATTATTTACAATAACCTAATCCATCATGAATGATTGTTACGTTAAATAAAATTAATTGAATTGAAAAAGGTTTAGAAAACAATACCTTAACTCTTGAAAATCAAAACCCTAAAAGTTTTTGGGGTTTTCTTCTTGTTATTGAGGGTTCAACCGATTTGGGTTGTAGGGGAGAGAAAATGTGATTTTTGATTAAGTTATGATATGTATTTATAGTGTTAAAGGATAATTACCAAAATACAAATTGTAATCTAACTAGGATATCTTTTCCTTTTTCTTTTCTTTTACTAAGATTTGTTTTTTTCTATTATATAAAAAATTTTATTTATTATTATTTACAACTTTAATACCTGTATTTTTGATTCTAGGTTAAAACATTTGCTTATTTTGTTAAACCTTGAACTTTCTAACTAGATTTCTAACAAACTTTCATTTCTAATTATTTCTGAAAATAGAAAGTACTCTACTATATATATATATATATATATATATATATATATATATATATATATATAGCACGTACACAGAAAATTACGTACACGATATTTGAAACTACGCAAAACTTCCAAATGATCTCATTTCCATTCAATCTCATTTCAACTAGTACCATGATTCATCAATCATGTACTTCAATCTCATACAAATATCTCTCACAAAACACATAAAACACATAAAGAACACACACATAAACGCTTCAAATAAATTCTAAACAAACTGACCAACCGGCTCAAACCACGGTTGTCACACATAGATTGCCCTTCTAAATATTTTTCCGATTCCATAGATCGATTCAAGTTTTAAAATACAGTTTATTTTAAAAATCTTGTTTGACGTGGCTCCTGATACCAATTGTGGAAAACTAGAAGGGGGTTGAATAGTTTACCGCTTTTTAATTTGATGTTTAGTTTGATTATAAAATTTTAGATTCGACTTTATGTGAGTTCACAATGTGCACAATATGAACAATTTAACTAATTAAATAAGTAATGACAAGGTATGAAATAAGTATGCAAGATAAGAGATAAGAGATGGAAAGATCAAACCACAACACGAGGATTTATAGTGGTTCGGTAACGAAGCACCTCTTCGCCCTACTCCACTCCCCGAGCACCAAACTCGAGAGTTTTCTTCACTATGTCAACAAGCTCCCTTTAGGTAGAGAAACCCGTACACAACTTAGCCTACACCAATTTTCGACACTAAGCGAAATGTCGAGTTCTAATCCTAGGTAGAACCAATCTATCACAACTAACCACACTACTTCACGACAATTCACTACTTCGCTTCACCACACAACTTTTTCTTCACTTCACAACTTCACTTTACTTCACAACTCCTTCACAACCTTTCTATACTTCTCTTCACAACTTCACTTCAACTAAACACTATCTTGATCACACCAATCTAACACTACTTACTAAGATCACCCCGATCTAACTATACTTACAATGATCACCACAATCTACTTAATATACACAACTACGATACACACCTTCACAATATACACAAATGATTTACAAGATATGATACAATTGCAACAAGGTTGCAAGGACACACACTAAGCTATAATACTTCTTCACTTGATGATAGGAAGTATTCTTCTCTTGCACTTGAGGATCAAAGCTTGGATCACTTGGAAACAAAGCTTTATGATTAAATGATCAAAGGAATGAAAGGAGAGTATAAACTGATTTAGAACAGAAAGAAAGTGTGTGCAAAAGGTGAGAAAATCAGTGGGGAATAGTCCAGTATTTATAGGCAAACTGGGGGGAATCTTTTTCTGGCCGGTCCCCTTAATTAGGGTGTCGGTCCCCTTAATAATTAAGGGGACCGCCCTTATAATTAAGGGGGCCGCCCAGCCTGGACGCTCCCTTTTTTGTCTTTTCTGGGGGAGGTGTTTTCTGGAACATTTCTAGCCGTTTTTAGGTAGAAAATTTGAATTCAAAATATTTATTTGAATAAAACATTTCTTTTAAATCTATAAATGTTTTGTAAAAGTTATAAAAATGTGTGACATTTTTATAAAAAAATGTGAGGTTAAATAAAGATTCTTTTGATCATAAAATGCATTAAGCATTTATTTATTCATACCTTTAAGTGATTTCGAAAATTTACTACTAATTACTTGTTTGTGTTTAATTTTACATTTGATGTTTTTATATTTTGTGATTATCAAAACGTAAAGAGGTCAAAAAATATTAATAATGTTTTTAAGCATTATTTCTATCAACAAATAGCTTCTTGTTGATTTATTTAGTTTTAATTTAAAATTCTTACTCCTTTTATCTCAATGCTCACGCCTAAGTATCATACTAATATGTCTTTCTGTTTTTTAAAGTAAATAAGCACTTTAGTCACTTGAAAATAAGCACTCCAAACACCCTCTTAGTTTATGATGACGTATAATGGGTATACCAAGCCACTGGGCTTGGGCCACATTATCACTTGGGCTTTATGGCTAAACCTATCAATAATAGGCCATGGTAAAGCCCAATCTCGCGTGGGCTTCGGCCCCGAACCTAGCGATCCGTCCGCGGATCCACTTGTAGACGATCCGTCCGCGGATCCACCTATAAGACGATCCGTCCGCAGAACATCTGCGTCCGTTCAACACGATTGTCGCGGACCCTTGCCCGACAAGGGACCCACTCCGGCCACTACTAAAGTAACCGAAATACTAGGAAACCCTAGTACTAGACACCTATAAATAGGGGTCACAATACATCCCAAAAGGTACACAATTATTCTTATTCTATCTGACACATACTCTGACAATATGAATACTTACTCTCACGCCGGAGTCTAACCGTGGGGTCCGTCCCCACGGTAAGGCTAACGGTTTACCTTTAATTGTGCAAAAAATCATCACTTCTCTTGCTCTAGTACAAGATCCAGCATCCAAGTCACTTGAAGGCCCGACCTGACAAGAGACTTGAGGCACTCTACCAAACCCGACACGAATTTTGTACTAACAAGTGGCGCCATCCGTGGGACTCGAACCCACGATTAAATTAGTTAGATTTTGTACTAACAGTTTAAATTAGTTAGATTTGGTTATTCAACAAATCTCGGCTTAACATTTGATTCGTGTGCAGGTGATGACCCTGAAGATGTGAAAGCAAGACAAAAGTTTTGGGCACAAGTAGTTGCTTGCACAGCCAAATTATGCAGTTGAATGGATCCGTTCGTAGAATATGTTAACTAGCATCACGAGTTGGAGTTGACCTATTAAAAATGTTTGAGGGTCAGGTTTGAGACGATGAGGTATCCAAATGATCAAACCTAATCTGGAGATGGAGTTTTGATAAAGTTGTTTTCTGACGCGTTGTAAATTTGTAATCAGAAAAAGAATTGATGATGGATGTTGTACAATGTTGTATCTTGTAAATTTAATGAATAAAAGTGATGGTAAATAAGTTTAAGAATTGATGGTATTTGTTTCACTTGTTGATGTGTTTTATGTTTTATGTTTTAAGTTTTCATAAATGCATTAGCCGAAAACTAGCCTACTGAAGACTTGATGTTGTTTGCTTTATAGCAAAGCCGAAAGAGAACAAATAGTACTATGGTTATGCCGAAACGCTACTAACTTGTCTTTTAATAAGAGAGGCCAAAATATGGTCATTCGAACTGCCAAAAACATGTTCAAGTTAAGAAATGCTACAAAAGGAATAACCTAAAGAAGTTAAAGTATGTTACAGGTGGCTCTAAACCTGTTAGCGATGAATATAAGATTCAGACCACTGATCGTATGTGAGTAAAAGGCGAGGATTCGTTGTATACAATTGCAAGTTTGTAGATATATTGACTAAGACGAGTAGATACACAATTGAAACTCTCATTTCAAAGAAAGGTAACTCACGTCTGTGGCGTTTGTGAAAGCATTTTTCTTCTCTATGTGGATGTTCTGTCATGTCTGTGTGGATCTCTACTCTTCCTAGAGCTTTCTTCCCTTTCATCATATTGACGGTCACAGCTTTTGGATCTTCGGTCACGTTCATCATAATAATATCCACTTCTGCCTGTCACATATGACAAAACACATAAAATTTACAACATACTTTTTCCTTCCCATTGTGCTAGTAGGCTAGTGACTAGATGAACTTGCTAGTTTTAGGTTCTATCATGATATTTACTTGCAGATATGCTGATAAAATCACAATAAGGACCGCAGATAAACCCTATAGATAACAAGTTAGCCTACATGAATGATCTAAGTTGAGGGGAGTGCTAATATTACATGTTTTTTTAGTTAAGATCCTTTTAGGGATTATTTAATACTTTTACTAGAGACAATTTGAACGCCTTTGCAAGTTGCAACGTTGAAGTTTTTGAGTACTTTCTAAAACTGCCATCCCAAAAAGGAAAAAATAACGCAATAACCTCTATGGTCCTGGTACTATCTCAGGGTCTATAAGTCTAGCAGTCATCAGTTTATATCATTGTTTTCTCTTCAAGTGTGATGAGCTGATACAGCCAAGGACCCAGGGTATTCTATCTACATAAAAGGAGATCTCATATCATAAAAAGTAAAGAAGAAACATAGGGCTACTTAATGGATAGTGTTTGTCTGTTGACTTGCATATGACACTTGACACAGAAGTTGATAATCACTAACTCGGTTTGTTAGAAATATACTATGATGATAAAGTCTACATGTAAAAACCCAAAAACCAAAAAATTTACCAGCATACATGCTAAAGTAATTGAGGTCAATTGTCAGTTTATTCGATATATTGGCACTTCTCACTAAATCCCATTAACTGAGCGTCTGAGCCAAGCATGCTTGAGGGACTAGATTTTTGACATTCTAACATATTAATCTCAGGATGTTAAATTAAGCATATATGAATAACATCTCATCCCCTTCTTGCTTGAAGTTGTGGATTTCCTCAAGCTACTTTGCCATTTTAGATGGTGGACAATACCTTTGAATGAAATCCTTTTTGAGTAAATCCCACGTGTTGATTGTTCCTGGAGGTAGTCTGTCCACCCATCTCTTTGCAGCTCTAGTGAGAGTGATGGGGAATACACGCAATATGACTACGTCATGTGTGACTCCTGGAATGTTGAATAAACTAACGATGTCTAAAATTCTTTCAACATGTTCATGAGCATCGTCATTTTTGTTTCTTAAGAATGTATCTTCTCTTAGTTCTCTCATTAACTGACTCTTGATCTCAAAGTTGACATTGCCTTATATATCGGGTTTAACCACGCCCGGTGTCTGGTTTCCACGAGTCAATGCTAAGTATTGCTCCATCGTGAGTGTGTTGATGTCAGCCTCACCCATCTTGCTTCCTAAAATTAAGAATAAACAAAAATTAGTTCTTAAAACTTAAACAAATACAAGAATTCAAATTATAAAAGTAATTTTAGCTCCCCGGCAGCGGTGCCAAAAACTTGATGCGTATAATTATTTAAATTAATTTTCAAGTTTTAAATTTATAAAACTCGATAGTTCATGATTAGAAAATCCGAGGTCGTCCCAAGAGCTAAGTGTTTTAGTTTTAATTTAAATATGTCACGGTTTAAAATGGTTTGAATTTGAATTGACAGTTTTAAAGTAAATAAAATACGGAATTAAAATATGAGAATTAATCAGGGAGAAAAACGTACTAGCCTAGTTACTTATGTGCTACAGTTAAAATGGAGTTTCCTAGTGCAATGTCTACTTATCACTTATGGTGGTTTTAATATCGACAGACCCAAATTGGCATCAAAACTTGTCCTATATATCCTATGATCTCAATCCCCCGTAGGTCACAAAGGTTGGCTATCCAGGCTATAGTGATTAACCCCCAACTATCCTAAAGACCTGTCAAGTGCCGATAATCCCACATCTCGGCTATAAATCCTCATAGAAGAGTTTTCCGAATTTTATAAGTGTCTAATTTACTGTAGGCGGTGATTTGAGCAATCCTTACACTAAGGAGAGTTGCTAATCTATCCCTAGTACCCTGTTAACCCTTAATTCAATAGGTAAGGCTAATATAAAGCCTAACAAGATCTACACTACCCTCAACACTACCAAAACTCGGGGATCTTGCAACAGGCAATAAGAATATCCATAAAACGATAATTCAACATGAAACAAACATTAAAACTACAACAATATCATAACAAGGCTAGCACTTAAGATGTTTAGCCACTTATACTACAGATAACATAAGAAATAATGAAGGAATTCTTAGATTAAACAAATATTATGATCTTACAATGTTTGTGATGAATGATTAATACAAAAATTTAGTAAAAGTGATTTCACCCTTTGACTAGTGCTGGATGGAGCTGAATTCTTCTTTCTCCATAAGCCCTAGTAGCACCCTAGAACTCCTCTCTGAATGAATGATATGAATAAGCATAGAATGTGTCTCTATTTATAGGCTTCGAATCAACCGCGATGTAGTTGTGGGTGTGAACTACGCCGTAGTTTGCTCATGCAGACTTTCCTTTTTATGGTCATTTGTAACTACGACATAGTTATAGTGTCTAACTACGCCGTAGTTGTGACTAGACGTAGGATCCCAAGGTGACTCATGATAGCTATAGTGTAGTCCCATCGTGGCAACTACGCCGTAGTTTCTTCTAGGCAATAAAGGACTTGAATTGAACTACGGTGTAGTCCTATCATGGCAACTACGCCGTAGTTATGTCTTGGCATCAATGCTTGATTAGTCCAAATCCAGTTTCTTTCTGCTTTAAGGCTCGTAATTCCCTACAAATGAAATATAAAGAAATTAAGTATATATTTCAATGAAAATTATAACAATTACGAGCATTTCAATAGGGATTTTGATACGAAAAAGTATAAATTATTTGATGTTATAAGCTATGGAAGAAAAGAACAATAATAAATTAATAATACTCTGCTACATTTTATTAATGACGTAAAGGATTACCTCAGCCATGATAATTTACTTATTTAAATTAGATTAGAAAACACTTTATAAATGCATTGTGTTACCAAACTCTCCTTCATTCATGAACTTCACAACTTGTCCTCCTTCAATTACACAAAAGAAAAAACATCAAACTTACAAAAATTCATCAAAATGCAATCACAACAGAAAATCCAAGAATCTGGATTAAGTCCAAGCTTCAGCTGTTACTTTTCCAATAGCTTAACATCCAAAGTTGTCACCAAAGTTATCCTTGAAGAACACTTTGATAAATACGAGCTTGAATTTTCATTCATTTTAAACGATGATCATGATGAAGATATATCTGTTTTAATTAATAGTCCATTACGGAAACTATTCACTGATGAACAACATGTACCTTCTTCATATTCGTCATCAGAGTCAGAAGAAGCTGACTTTATGATGAAATGTAAAATATACCATCGGGGACATTTTGTGTTTGGATACCAAAGGTGGAAAGTGAATCATCATCGTCTAGTATGACAAAATGTAAGAAAAGTAGCTCAACGGGATCTGGATCGAAAAGATGGAGTATCAGCTATTTTCTTAAGCGGAGCAATAGCGAAGGAAAGGAGCACCCTATGGTTTTGTTAACCCATAAAAAGGTGGACAGTCCTAAACTAAAGAGGAATTCGGGTGAGGTTTCAAAATCTGGGAGCCGGTTGAAAGCGCAAACTCCTGTTCACGAACGGGTTTAAGCCATTAAATAGCCACGTACTTTCTCAAATATACCGAGATAGTACGTGAACCCAAAAAATTGCCCACATAGTACCTAAACTTTCACTTTACCTGTTAATATGCCACATTTCACCGGCTAAACATATAAACGCTGACGTGGCATTAAAAAAAGCTGACGTGTCAATTTTTTCATTTTGAATTATTTTACACCAGTTAATATCTACAAACGTGTCAATAAATCTCATTTTTTTTACCATTATATCCCCCCTCAATGGTTACTTCCCTCATTTATATACCTCACCCACTATAACTCACCTACTATATCTTTTTAACCCTATTTTTTTCCCCAAATCAATTAAAACACCTAAACCCTAAATCATGTCCTCATCCAACTCTAGTTCCAACTTGATTCGACCAATTCCAACACATTGCTTCTATGAAGAGCCTGTTGTGGAAAGAACATCATGAACTATAGCAAACCCTGCTAGGAGATTTCTTTGTTGTCGTTATCCTAGTGTAAGACAAAGCATCTGTCTTTTTTGTTTTTTGGATTAACCTTTAATTTCCATTTTGATTTTGTTGATTTTAGGATTCTAGGAGGCAATGCAGATTTTACTACTTTCTTGACGTATGGTTACTATAGGGAAGAGATGCATAGACTTTATCTTCAAGTACAAGAACAAAAGAGGGAAATGCAAGTATAAGAGTACACCTTAAGGGCAAGAATTCATGAGTTAGAGTTAGAAGGAAATGAAAGAGCAGTTACTAGTGAATGTTATAAGAAAGTTGTTATTGTGTTTACTTTGGTGGTGTTTGTGATGTATTTCCTAACCAACTAGAAGCTGTGGTGGTTTAATGATTTTAGGGATGGATTTTGTATTTTGTGTAGAAGTTGTGGTATTTCCTAATCAACTAGAAGGATGTGTTTTGGTTTTAAGTTATTAGGTATGTAGTTTGTGTAATGGTGGTATGTAATGGAATGAAGTTTAATGGAAGTACTTTGTCTACTTTATTGTTGTTACTTATTTGATGTTGTTTAATGAAGTTGTTTAATGGAAGTTGTTTAATGAAGTTGTAATAGAAAAGTCAAAATGGGTAAAAAACACACAATAAGTCACAATGGGTAAAACTAGATAAGTGGTCAAGCATTGCAAAACTTAAGACAGATTAAAATGGGTAAAAAATACTAGATAAGTCAAAATGGGTACAAACAGATAATTAGTCATTCCAGCAACACAAATTTATAGATCCTTACAAAATTTATGGTCCAACCACATGCTGCTCAGAACTTGGAAACATAAATACAAATAGTTTAAAGCATCTACTACTTGAAATTTGCATATATGTGCCTTGCATACATTCTATGCTCACTATGTGGTAGGAGATCTCTAACTGCCTCTTTAAGACCCTGTTACAAATATGATTAAGACACTATCATGAATAATTAAACACATAATAAAGATTGTTTTTATCTACCTTATGACCATCTAATATGATTGTCAGGTATCCTCTGCACAAGTTAAGGTCTTAACTCAGATGATGTATAAACTATGCCTAATTCTTAGTGTTTTCAATGCCCACCACTGCCCAAGCCATAGGAAACATCTGGTTGTTAGCATCTCTTCCCATGGTTGTCAAAAACTCACCTCTGAAAGTTGAACTCAAGAAACAGCCATCAAGTCCAATGACCCTTCTACAGCCTCTACACCATCTATCCTTCATAGCTTTGAAGCATATATACATCCTTTTGAAGATAGTTTTCCTACCATCCAATGTTTTCACCTCTAAATCAATTGTAGAACCAGGATTTGTTATCAAAAGTTGATCTCTGTAATCCTATAGCTTCCCATAATAGTCAATGAGACCACCTTCGTAATCATACACTGCCATTTGCTTTGCCCTTTTACACTGCCTAATACTAACATTGATCAAAAACTTCTCCCTAACATCTGATTTCATTTGCTTGTAGCTAATCTTAGGATTTTTTCTAACTTCTGCTGCAAACTGTTTTGCTATCCACTTGTATGTAACCAATGATCCTAGATCAAAATTCCTTGAACAAGTGTGATTAGGAATAAGTGTTTTAATTTAGAAAGTTGGCTCACCTTACATCCATGATGCCCCAACCTAAATGCATAACCATTTTGTGAAGAATCAGCTTAGGTGTAGGCTTTGGTGTTGGTGTGCCTTTAGACTTAGGTCTTCCCTTACACTTAGGATTGCCCTTAGACTTAGGATTTCCCTTCACAGGTGAATTAAGTTTCTTAATTTTTGATTTAGTCCATTTATCAGGCTTAGACTTACTCGACTCATCAACCTTTTGCTTACCTTTATCAGGCTTAGACTTACTCCCCTCATCAACCTTTTGCTAACCCCCTCATCATCATCAACCATATGCTTAACTTTTTTACTAGAGCATCTTCATTCTTTAACATTTCTTCCACATAAAACTGCTATATTTTTTTAATCATTCCTTCTATACCATAACTGAAATCCATTAGCAACCTTATAATTAATCATACACTCTTTAAGCTGGGCTTGGTGCACAATTTTCATGCCCAATACTGGTTGCATCTGATTCCATGGTACATTAGGATCTTGAACAGGATATACCTTACCTTCTTTGACCTTAAATCTGTCATCAACTCCATTATCCTCAACCTCGTCAGCTCTTAAACTAGTGCAATTTCTACCTAAGTTAGCATCAACATCCTTATTCCTAATGTACTTACCATCCGTTAATTTATTCCAAAAAGTATCTTGAACACCTACATGTAAAATAACAACATCCTCTTCACCTACATGCTCTGGACCAACATATTCAGATATATCATCCAATTCAATTTCTTCTATTTACTCATCTAGTTCTTCATCAATCACATTTACCCCTTCAGCAATAACATCATAACCATGATGTTCAACAAACAAATCTACTTTACCCCTATTATTGAAAGTTGTTTTTATAAAATTAGCTAACTCCTCATCATTCCTTACAGGTTTCAAGTGTTTACTAAGATCTTTTTTAGGAGCACAATAATACATACTTATAACAGGAAACGCACAACATTCTCTAATTACCTACAACAGCCTTGATTGGTTAATTTTATCCAAATTAATATCTGGACATTCACCCTCACTA
Organism: Tanacetum coccineum; assembly: GCA_026074375.1. NCBI lineage: Eukaryota > Viridiplantae > Streptophyta > Magnoliopsida > Asterales > Asteraceae > Tanacetum > Tanacetum coccineum. The sequence goes on along the minus strand of BQNB010085952.1, from coordinate 15,849 downwards.
TATGTAAGAGGATCATGTGTAAAAACGTCTTCATGGTGTACAGAGATGTGTATCTTCTTTATTTTTAAAATATCTAGGTCAATTTGATCATGTGTAAATATAGGGTTTTTATGATTTAGGGAAAAGGGGAAAGTATTTGGTAAAGGTATAAACGATTTGGGTGGGGTATGGTATTTACTCTAAAGGCCACATATTAAACGGTGTAAAATAATTCAAAATGAAAAAAATTGCCATGTTAGCTTTTTTTAATGCCACGTCATCGTTTGTAGGTTTAGCCGGTGAAATGTAGCATATTAACAGGTAAAGTGAATTTTAGGTACTATCAGAGTAATTTTTTGGGTTCACTTACCATGTCGGTATATTTGAGAAAGTACGTTGCTATTTAATAGCTTAAACCCGTTCAAGAACTGCTTTATGTTCAAAGACGAGCTCAAAATGAAATCATTAAGAAGTAATCATTTCTACCGTATAGGCAAGATCTCTTTGGGTTGTTTGGAGATGTTAACGGTATTGGAAAAATGCTCCCATTCTAGTTCTAGAATACATAATAGCAATTTTGTTTGACTAATTGTAAATATATTTCAATGAGTTTATTTGTTCTTTTATGACAAGGTCTATGAGCGATCTTTAAGATGTAAGGTTTAAACTTTAAACTATGATCATACCTAATAGGCCAAACGTTCTTGTTGTATCTAGATCTCATTCAAGTCTATTAAATATTAACGGTTAATTGGATAGGCAAAATACTTGCATCATAACTAGAAAGAAACTAGTAAATCACTTCCCGTAAAGTAAACGCCAATGCGTGTAAAAGAGTGTAATTTCCTTAGGCTGGTCACAATGGGATACACGATCGAGTGGGTCGTTGGTGTCCCTTGTAGGTCGCACCATTGTGGGTGTTTTGTCCGAATCCATCGAGCAGTGAGGAGTTAGTCGAATGGGTCGTATACACGACCAATGTCGTTTGTATGTTTGTGTGTGTCATAATTAAATTAATATATATATTTGTGTGGTATGTTTTTTTGTAGTGTAGGTGTTTTTATTGTGGCTAAAAGGTCGTTTGTAGGTCGTCGAAGAGAAAAAGCTGAGGTGACAAAAAAATTATGGGTCGCCTGGTGTCACCACTGTGACCAACCTTACTATGCATTTACTATTAAACTACTTAAGTATATCCGCCTCTTATTGCAAATTGAATGAAGATGTCATAGTTTAAGTGATACTCGGTTCTTAAAAGAAGGGAGGTGATTTGCACACTATTTTTTGCCATCCACCACTAAATTACACCGGTGATACACACAGTACAACACCTAAATGCAGGATTAGTGATGGATGGAAAAAAATAGTGTACAAATCCCCTCCCTTAAAAGAATAAAGATTACGAAAAATTTAAATAAATTAAATTACTAAAATATTTCATTCTTGTTTACTATAAAGTGCGTTTTTCGTCTCACAAAAAGTGTTCATCTTATAATCTACATTTGTTTCAAAAAAATGTTCAATGTTTATATATAAATAGTAATTATGTTTGTTTTTATTATTTTGGCTTTTAATCAAAACTTGTATTAATTGCTCATTTTTAATTTTTAAAATAAGTTTTTTTAATGACGGTTGATAAAAAGAAAGCTGGCAAGGGTTAGGAAAAGTTACAAGACAAGGAAATAGCATCACAGAGGTAAATAAGCCATTCTAACCAATTTAGGCATGCTTTTCTATATCTAGAAGAAATTCAAGTGAAAGACATAAGTTTAATGTCGTTGAAGAGAAGGTTTTTGCTTGGACGTTTATTGGAGAAGACCATGTTGTTTCTAAACTTCTAGATTATTCAAATAGTTGTTTGAGCAACCACATCAAGAAACTTGACAAGCTTTCAATAGATAGTATTGTCATCCATATGGATCACATCATGAAGATCAAAAGATGAATCATAGGAAATTTTCCACCATTTAGCAACTTCATTCCAAGTGTCTGTCGTAATCTTGTAAGAGATAAACACATGATCTTCTATTTCAACATCTTCATCCCACATAGGGCATCTCACATAATCAAGGTCTACACCCATATGATCAAGATTGATACGGGTAGGCATTCGCTTGTCTAATACCCGCTAACTATTGATGTTGATCTTGGTCGGAGCAATTTTGTTCCATCTCGTCAGTGATGAGGGGACAAGGGTATAAAGTGAGGTGATGAGGTTTTACATTCCTCTTAATGGAAATTTACGAGAAAAATCTAAAGAGCAAGACTAAAGTGTCCTCAGTAGCATGAAGATGGAGGTTGGTTAAAATGGTTACCAAGTTTTATATTCTTATACCTCATTGATGGATCGAATGCTTTTACACCAAGCTTAATGGAAATTAAGACCAGTAGGATTATCAAGACTTAAAGGCCCATAATCCACAATAATTGGCACAATATAAGAACCACGTGCAGTGGGACATCTAGCACTTACAATATCATATTCGATATAGATGAGGAAACATCACGAAAAGTGGATCCCCACCCATCCATTTATCATGCCAAAAGCTGGTGTCATCACGATTTCTAAACTTTCTACATAAAAAGAGAACTTAAATTAATCTCAAGGGTACCAAGATCGTCTTTAAGCTTCATGACGTGATACCATGAACTCGAGTTAGCCTTGAGATTGGAGTTAAAATGGAGACCTCCCGATGGACCATAAATGGACATGATCACTTTGCACCAAATGACATGAGGCTCAATGTGAAACTTCCACCACCATTTAGCAAGCATGGCTTGATTACAAGATTTTAGGCTTCCAATATTAAGACCCCCTTTATTTCTAGGAGTTATAACTTTATCTCAAGCAATCCAAGCAATTTTATATTCGTCCGAGCATCCACCCTAAAAGAATTCCTTATAATACATTCAAGTTCAATAATGATTGAAGGTAGAGAAGTAATATACTCCCAAGCTTCCAAGAAATGATCTCATAAGGGTCAACCAACCACCATAGGAAAGATCATTTTATTTCCACTTAGAAAGTCCTTTATGGAACTTATCAACTATAGGCTTCCAATTTATACACCTCAACATTTTAGCACCAACAGGAAGTCCCAATAAGTGTATTGAATATGCGATGAAAGGCAACCAGGACTCTAATTTAACCATAGATACCCCAACACCAAAAAGCTTACATCTGTTGAAGTTAACTTTCAACCCAGAAGCAAGTTGGAAGCAAGTGCGGATTCTAGACAAGTTCTTGGCATTAGTACAAGACCATTTCCCATTAATTAAGGCATCATCTGCAAATTGGAAATGCGAAATATGCACTTTGTCATTACCCACATGGATGCCTTAATACATATTATTTGTAGCTTCAAGAAGAGCTACATTAAGGGCTTCACTCATAAGAATAAATAGAAAAAGGGATAGCGGATGCCCTTGTCTAAGCCCTCTTTGAATTTTGAATTCTTTGGGTGATCCATTGACAAGAACGAAGCAAACATCGAGTTTAAAAAAGAACTAATCCAATTTATCTATTTAGAGCTAAAACCCATTTGTTCAAAAACAGAGAAAAGAAAGGATCAACTCAAATAGTCAAAAGCTTTTTCAAAATTAACCTTATGAAACATATGCCCTTTTTTTTAATGCTTTCTAGCCCAAGCAACGATCTCATCCACCATGAGGGGGTCATCTATGATTTGACGACCTCGAATATATGGCATTTGAACATCACCAACAACCGAGACAACCACTTTGAGAGACGATTAGCAAGGATCTTAACAATGATTTTATATCGGCAACCAATTAAACTAATTGATCTAAAATCACTCACTACTAACGGGTCATCTACTTTAAAAACAAAGGTAATAAATGAGGAATTACAGCCTCGTGGTATAAGAGATGAAGACTCAATTTTTTTGACATACGTACGCAACATCACTTTTTATCACACAAAACTTATCTTAATTACACATATCATAATTTGCTCAGTTTTTATTTGTGAACACACTTTGCATGTTAAGAGAGTAACACATGCCCTATATTTTATCATCAAGAAATTAACACCAAAAACACGTTGTTTAAACATTTTCTTGACATAAAATAATAAGATACTCAGCATCATCTGATTATCTTTTATGAGATCGATATAATCATGGGGGTGGTTATTTGGACACCCCCTAAAATGTTGCAAATACCCCCTTAATTTTTCTAGTTTTTTTAATAATTTTGTTTGTGTTATAAAACTGTGAAACGGAAAGTGCGGAATAAAAATTATAAAGTTTTACAAGTGAAAAATATTAAACTGTCAAAAAATACGGAACAGAAACTGAAAAAAACTGTGTTGCACTGTAAACCGAGGAGACAAAAAGGGGGTATTGGTGGTAATTTTTGTACTTAAGAGGGGTCTTAGTAACATGACTCTTACGGAATATGTTGAGATGCGTAACATGTTTCCAGAGTATGTAGCCTCGTAGAATGGAAACTTGCTTCCCACACATCGCACGGTATGGATTTGCTGGTTATACTCTTCTAGAATGTCAACTCTCCTTTATAGTATCACAATTAATATTTCATCATGAATATATAGTGAGGTTATGTAAGGTAAGGTAACGTTACCCAGCCTCGTCTTTCACAAGGTATGAGGGAGATAAGATATAGACAGTTCTATCTTTGTCCGAAAGCAGAGATGTTGCTTTCAGATGACCTCCAATCTTATAGGAGGTAAGGATCAAACCTTTTACTGGTGTCTCAAGTGAGGAGAGAGTTTTACGACTAATCCAACCTTACTTTAATAAGGTTATGTAGATTCTTTTAATAAACAACGTATACACGCATTGAAAATTAGCTATTAGCATGTTACACAAATTATGTTGGGGATGTAGCAAGACGGGAGGAGCTGAAAGCCCGGATCCTGATTGATGAGGTTCGGCGTCAATATATAGTGTAGGACTGGAAACTCGCATGCATGTGATGTGAAGTCGCGGTCGTGAGGCTCTCCGACCTCCATTGCAGATTCTCTAATTCGAAACATGATAGTATTTGATTGTCATAATCATAAACAATATAAGTACATACACTTCATACAAATGTTCTTATTATTTTATATTTATATATCTGCATTGCAGAAAGCTAAAACAACTTAACTATCAATATATGCATACGTATGCACGTAAGCCCGTCATCGCGTACGTACTAACTCTATAGGAGTATTATATAAAATTCTTCAAGTAGTATACAGAATTGAATATAGAGTAATGATCAGGTGACCTAAATTTATCAATACGAATATCACATGCAAGTTCCAGCCACTGGGATAGACCATTTAAATAATGTTATATGATTCATTTTTTATTTTATTTACAATATGGCGTAGAGAGCAAGTCCAACAATTTATTTGATTTTACTAATGGTGTAGAGGTTTACGTCAGCCATGACTCGTTACTTGTTCAAAAAGAAATATTAACCATATATATATATAAGTACCTTGAGCTACCTATCTCTTTCATTCATCAACTAACCAGTTCTCCATCAATTAAAGAAAAAAGCAATTAAGCATACTACTGTTTAAGCAAAATGCAATCACAACAACGTGTAGAAGATTTAGGATTCGACAGTCCAAGTTTCAGCTATTACTATTCTGATACGTTAACATTCAAAGCTGTCACTAAAGTGATCCATGAAGATCATGCAGCACAAGTTCAAGATTTTGAAGGTGACGATTATGAGTTCTCATTTGTGTTAACCGAAGAGAGACCAAAAGATATTGAATCACAAGACTTGGCTGTTTATCCTGTTTTCAACCATGATAACAAAATTGATGTATCTGTTTCTATAAATAGATCGTTGCGAAAAATATTTGTTGATGAAGAATTAGTTTCCTCTTCGTATTCATCATCATCAGAGTCAGAAGAAGCTAATGAAATGGAAAACATACCGTCTGGACGATTTTGTGTTTGGAGGCGAAACTTAAGTAGTGGATCATCCTCACCTCAAATGACGAAATGTAAGAAAAGTAGTTCAACTGGATCCAGAACGAAAAGGTGGAGTATCCGTTATTTGCTCAAGCGGAGTAATAGCGAATGTAATGTTAAGCCAATGGCATTGTTAAGTTCTAATAAGAAGGTTGAAAGTCCAAAACATAAAGTCACGGGTCGATTGAAGGTGCAGAGGCCGGTTCATGAACAATTTTACGTGCAAAGAAGAGCGGAAAATGAAATTGTTAAGAAGAAATCGTTTTTACCGTATAGGCAAAATCTTGTTGGGTTGTTTGCTAATATTAATGGAATGGGGAAAATGCTTCCATTCTAGAGATTAAGTTGACGCAGTTTTGTATAATTCGTTGCTTCATTTTGATGTAAATATATTTTATAGAATCTCCATATGATTGTCTTCGAATCTTCTTTATGATTGTATTAATTTTTTTGTTACGCAAAATGTTTGTGAGAAAAGGAAGTCAACTGACGGCTTAAGTTAAGAAAAGGTGTAAATCAGCATTAAGGTACGTGTTACAAGACTACTAGATATTTTTTAAAATGGGATTTATTGATTTACACATTCAAAAATATACAAACAGTAAAAGCAGGATGTGAATATTATACGACTGTTTAATAAAAAAATGAAGTATCGCAACTCAATTCCATTTTAGAATATAGAACTGAGTTTGTTGGATTAGTTGGTCATGTTATAAGTTAATATTTTAACTAAAATTAGGTCTGCGCAACGTCATAATTAGTCCACAGAGGGGTCTCGGAAGGGTGTGCAGTAGGTGCCGTCGCACAGGGCCTCCATTTAAATGAGGCCACATATTTATTAGTTTTGCATATAAATACGTATAATATTAAACATGTATGAGTCAGATAATTCAAGTTTATATGCAATTTCTCTTTATTTTATAAGTGTAATAGGGTCTCTTTGTTGTTACTGCCTAGGGCCATCGAAAACCACAAAACTCCACCAATTCGTAGTTGGTCCGTGATGTCTATAAGAGCACGAGTAACTCTTTGATATGCGACTTATCAACGTTACCCTTTTATATAATTGCGGATCAAAACGATCGCGTTTTAGACTTGCCAAACCGACGACGTAATAATCTGGGGTTGGACCGTTTACGACTAGATCTTGCCAAAACGACGTCATTTAAGGTTTAAACGCGGTCGTTTTGAGGAGCACCTGCGCAGTTTAATATTGCTATTAACCTAAACGACATCGTTTTGCATGCCTAGAAAATTAAGATATATAAAAAAGCGCACGCACACAGTAAAATAAAACTCTACGCACACACAAACAAAAATGGAGATGTAGACACTTAAGCTACTAAATTTGAAGGAGGAACATTATAACAGAAAATGTTTGTTGCACGTGAATGGTGCCTTTTTCTTTATTTACTTGATTTGTCTTTATTCGTATTGAAAATTTGGGTTTTTTAAGTTGTCCGTTTAGAATTCGAATTGATTTAGGGGTTTAGTCAGGATGATGAGTAGGCCATCTTATTATGCTTAACGTTTCATAATAGCTATCCAAAACTATAATTAGAGGTATTAGGGTTTGTGTTTGTTGTTGATTCTTAAGCTAATGTAGTTGCTTGTGGTAAGTTTTTAGGCTTTTGTGGATCTAATTGGGATGCAGCTGTCGCACGTTGTGGTTTAATTAAATTTTCATGGCTGATGGTTTTTTTGTTTTTTGTTTAATTTTCAATGGGTAATGATTATTGAGATTATGCTTAAGCTAAGGAATATTGTTTGTTGTGTATAAGTGATGCAATTTTATTTGAGAAAGAAAATTATGCTTGCTTATACTTTATCAGGGTAAAAACCCTTTACCCAAAAAATTATGCTTGCTTTATGGCTGATGGGTTCTTGTTTTAGGTTTAATTATCCATGGTTTATGAAGATCGGGACTATGCTTAAGATAAGAAATATTGTTTGTTGTGTTTAAGTGATGCCAATTTATTTTATGCAAAAAGCAAAATTATGCTTGCTTCACGGCTGACGGGTTCTGGTGGTGGTTTATGCATTTAGTTTGGATATTATTTGCATAGATACGATGATTTGGTGACCAGTGCAGTCGTAGTTTTTGCCTTGAAAAAAATCGCATTGCATGAATTGTTTTGCTGTACTTTATTTGGTTGTCACGTTCTTTGTATGATGTGTTTTGTTGCAAAGAAAATAAGAGGACGCTTGAGTGTGCCGTTGAGCCGCCTCAGCAGCCTCTGTGATCGTGGGCGAAATGTGCATTAATCTGAGTCGTGCGTTCTTGCTTTGGATAGACCGTTGTTTCTCAGATAATTACATGCTTATTACTTGGTGTTCATTATTAGTACACTTAAGTAGGATCTCATGTATTTCGATGAGCATGTAAGGTAAGTCATGTGTTAACGTTGTCAGAGTGAAAGCAACATGTGTCAAGTGGCCATACGAATATTGAGATGAGCAGCAAGTGAGAAATCGATATAACATTTTATATTTTGCTAGCAGGCATCATAGAAGAGTCTTATATAGTTTTCTCGCTTTCTCCTCATCCCTATATTAGTATAAGCACTTGACATCACAATTCTACTTCTAAAAGATTTAAAGGTATTTATAAGGATTTATAAAGGGTAAAAAAGTTGGAAAAAATGGTATTAACAGAAACGTGGCTATATATTAGCCGACCAACGTCCCTTTTTTTAACATTACATAACGGGATAATATGAAAAAAAGACTAAAAAAGAACCGAAAACACGGGTGGTAAGTTCGGTGCCAGAACCTATAGCACGAGAGGTGTGATGTTCATGTTATTCGTCGATGTTATAGGTCAGCGCGAGAGGTTATAACTCCCCGTACTAATTTCTCTTAGCATTTTAATTATTAGCTCGTTTTGTATATCGGGCCCCTTAAGTGCATTTCATTCTTCAGTATTGACCACTTGACTTTTACTTTCATTGCCATTTGCCAACTCTCTTATTTTTTAGTTTCACAAATCTCTTTTTCTAAACACATGAGATAAATTTATTTTGGTAACTTTATACGATCAGATGCTTTATCGTTCATAATAGTAGTACGTAAATTTCAAGCGCAATGGCATAAACCACCAGTTGCTTGAAGTTACATATATTAATCCATCACCAATTATCAACACCGCATCCAAATAGGAACAAGCTTGTAATCAAACCTAAAGATGAAGGTTGGTAAGGAGTACACAGCCTAGTGTTTTGGGTCATGGGTAAATCGTTGGGAGTGTGGTAGGCGTGTTTAAAAAACATGAAGGTTCTCGAGTTAATGTGAATCACAAATCTAACCAAAATAAGATTTACCGTGAGAAGATGTTTAAGGTAGACGAGGCTATAGATGTTGAGAACTTGAGGGCGACTTCTTCTAAAGTGAGGGGGAATGATGAGGAAAAGATTTGAAACCAAGTGTCGTAGAAGTTATTTTCGCTAAAAAACGAAACCCTAGCATTCTCTCCCAAAAGTGGTGACTAAACTCATTAACGAATCGGTGATTCACTCCAAGAATGTATGATCCTATTGTTTGAAGTCCAACTTATTTGTTTATTATATCCTTATCACTTACTGATTGGATTAATTCACATCTTGACTTTATTATCTTATTGGAGTATCCATTATTCAACAGGTTTATATATGTCGGTTACTGTTTGTTTAATTATTTATCCACAAAAAACCAACTGATCTCATATTCTTTAATAATTAAATCGTTTTTTCGATTGAGAACCAGAGTTGGGTTGTTTCAAAGGTTTGTTAGGATTTTAATTCTAACCCTAACTTCTGTTAAAATTTTTGGTGTTGAAGATTGTCGTTGTCTTCTTATTTTATGGTTTTCGATTAAGGTTTACTAGTAGGTTGATGATTGGAGTGAATGGAGTGTGGTTTCTTAAGTCAAAAAGGGGGTAGGCGGAGGGAAGAGAGAGACATGCGAGTAATAAAGATGAAGCTATGCAAAGGACGGATGTAGTCACCATCATTTGACTGACAGAGACAGTGGTGAAGGAGAAGCAAAGTTATTTGGTTGATACAACTGTTGAGATGGATAAGCTAAGCTCTTTGGGTGATACTACTGTTCTGGGATCTTTTCCACCATTATCTACGCCGGTTACTACTACGACTGGAAATGCCCCTGGTAAGTCTTCGTATGCTAATGTTACTGGTTAACCAAGTGGAAAGAAATTGAACATTCGTACTTTGTTTACATCGGGGGATAATAGGATTGATGTGGTAGTCCCGGTGGAGTCTATTCGAACTCTAAGTGATCGTTTTGCTAATACAGCATATGGTTTTTTCTTGGGGAAGCGGGTGGCATACCTTGTTGTTGCTAACTATGTTAGGAACACTTAGGGTATATATGGGCTTGTTCGTTCTATGTTCAGCTCGTCTACCAGATTATTTTCCTTTCAATTTAGCTCCATGGACGGATTAGATGCTATGCTTGAGAATGGTCCATAGTTTATCCGGAGTAACCCGCTTATTCTGATGAAATGGCACCCGGATGAGAACCTTTTGAAAGAAGATGTTAGTACTACTCTAGTTTGCGTTAAACTCCATGGTGTACCTGTTACGGCCTTCAGCAACAATGGCTTGAGTGCCATTGCTACTAAATTGGGTATTCCTCTTATGCTTGACTCTTATACATCTCATATGTGCATGCAATCTTGGGGTAGGTCAAGCTATGCTAGAGTATGATTGAGCTTCGAGCTGATGTGGAGTTGAAAGATAATATCGTCGTGGCTATGCCTAGAATTAAGGGGGGCATTACACATGTAATGTCCGTGTTGAGTATGAGTGGAAACCTCCTAGGTGTTCGTCTTGTAAGGTTTTTGGACATATTCATGAGGAATGTCCGAAGAATACAGGTGCTGGTGAGAAGAAGACTGTGAAGAAGCCTAGTCAAACTTCTCGCGGTGTTCCGGTTGGTCCAAAAATGGGTTTTAAACCTCAAAAAGAATATCGACATGTTCTCAAAAAGCCTAATGCTAGTTCTAGTGGTAATAAGAAGAAATGTGTGGAACCTACTATTGAGGTTAATAATTCTAATCCTTTTGATGTTCTTAATTCGGTCGATAATGATGTGGAGTTTGGTACCAATGGGAGGACTACTAATTTAGTAAATAATGAGGCTACTTCAAGTAAATCCTCTTTTATGAATATCGATAATGATGGGGAGTTTGCTAGTAATACTCCTATTGGTGAGAAAATCGATAAAATAGAACGAAAAATTTGTGTAGGTAAACTTAGGCTATTGGATAATGACGGAAACCCGCTAGTTCCTACGGGTATTGTGAAAAGTGATAGTGAAGTGGAAGTGGTATTTGATGAAACTGCTAACTTAAGGATTTTAACGAGTGGTAAAGATGAAAGTGATAAATGTTATGGTACTAATAGCTTGTTGGAACAATGGAGGGATTCTTATCCGGATAATGATGATTATGACCCGTATGATGACGATATGTACGAGAATCATGATTTGTCAGAGCATTTGCAGTCTATTTGTGAGTATCTTGATATCACGGTCCGTGGCAGGAAGAAGAAATAGATTTTTGATGTTTGTAGAGTCAATTGTAATCTAGTTTTAATAGTATCCTCCTATGGAGTAGTGGTGCTTGTTATGTTCGCTTTTTTGCCTATGTAAAGGGCTGAGATGTAGGACCCACTCACATCCTTTGTACTGAATCGCTTTTTTGGAGTAACATTTACTGGAGAAACCCTTTACCAAAAAAAAAGTTATTTTCGCTACGGCGTAACACTTTGATCCTTGTTACGCGTAGAGCTCTCAAAAATAGGGATTAGTTTTGGCTTTCAAGTTGTTACGCTTTCCTTGTTACACCGTTGAGGTTTCGAATACAGTTTTTTCTCTTTTTATTATTCGGTCCGTTTTTACTATATTTATATGACTTATTCTCAAACATTACTTCCCTATAAATATAAGACTCATTATCATTGTAATTAGTTCTTGTGAATAATAAAATTGTGTTTTAGAGTTTTACTCTTGTTAGGATTTATCTCATGAAGGTTTTATCTTTGTTTATCAACCCTTGGATTAGTGCTAATAAAATTTACACATCCTACATCATCGGGCCATTCGAAAGGCTATCTCCCTATCGAGTATTGTTGAAATGCAACTCGTTTACGGTTTATCATCAACTAACGAACAATTTCCTTCCAGAGTTGTGAAGCCAGACTAGCGAAGTTGTTGATTTATGTTCCTAGTTTGTTAGTAACCTTTGTTTACAAGTATCTTTTTGTATTATCAAGTTTGTTCTTTAAAATTCTGTCACTATAAGGAAAATGACATTTAATTACAAAGGTTTGTCACTAGAATTTTTTTAGTGAATTTTTTTTAAATGTGAGTAACAATTTATGATTTTGGTTATTTTTTACATCATGATTTTAGTGTTTATTAATAAACCTTTTTCTTATTAACACAAATAGGTCTTAACTACAGATGCCATTTTTGTTTATACTATAATAAAGTGTACAAGAGACATATATATGAAAAGTTCTTGTGTTACTTTTTTCTTTAATACATTTTCAAAATTTTAGTGACAGAGTGACATCACAATAAAGCTTGAAGTTGGTGTAAGGAAGTATCTTGTAAAGACTGAATCTAACTAAAAACTATCTCGCATTAAAATTAGGGGGGGAGGTTCTTCCCAGGTTCGAATCTCGCAAGAGACAAAAATTCGAATTTTCCTCTAAGTGCGAAGCCATGAGTTCTAGGGGTTTCCCTTCGTGGGTCTCTGCTAGTGGTTCGGGTCCCGGGGCCTGCCCGTTTGGATGGTTTAACTCGGGGGTCGGATTCAAGTGTGGTGCCGTTCTTAAAAAAAATTAACTTCACAACTTGTCCTTCTTCACTTATACAAAATAAAAAAAAAATCAAACTCACTGAAATTTATCAAAATGCAATCACAACAGAAAATCCAAGATTCTGGATTAAGTCCAAGCTTCGGTTGTTACTTTTCCGATAGCTTAAGATCCAAAGCTGTCACCAAAGTTATCCTTGAAGAACACTTTGATAAAGACGAGTTTAAATTTTCATTCGTTTTAAACGAATATGATGAAGATTCACATATATATATATATATATATATATATATATATATATATATATATATATAGGCTCCGGTTCCGTTGAGAAGGTTTTTATTTTGAGAAGATTGAGAAATCTACGTTTGAGCAAATTGATTTATATTTTTTGATTTGATTCACAAGTAAACATCATTTAATAGTGAATCAAAGCTATAAATCATAAATTTGATTCACAAATCTGCTAAATTCGATTATTTGTAATATACCTTAAATTTGTATAGAAAAAATCAGTTATTTACTTAAATTGCTAAAAAACGAGAAGATTTTTTAAAATTGATTATTCGAATTTTTTACACGATTTTGAATTATAATCACATTAAATATAAGTTTTACGCTTGAAAAACTTGAATCAAAGATTTAAAAATCTATCATATTTGAAACCGTTCTCATCATCTCAAAATAAAAACCTTCTCAATCGTGATCCGGATTATCTATATATAAATATATATATAAATATATATAATATATATATATAGGGAAGGATCAATTGAGAAGAAAAACTAAAATAAGAAAGAATAAGAAGGAATACAAAAGCCTCAACATTTTAAAAATGATAGAGAATTTCAAGGGAGATGCATCCTCTTTTGGTAGTTCATCTAAAATAATGTGTGGTTTGGTTTCTTCTTATCATTCTCATTTTAACTAATCTTCTCGTTTGAATACTTACTCAATATATATATATAAATATATAAAATATATATATATATATATATATATGCACCAGACTTGACTGCTTTCCCTATTTGCAACTGCGGTCAAGATGGTGAAGCTAAACCCAAAGTTACTAGTTCGTTTGGTAACCTATATGTACGGAGACGGAGCCAGGACGCAGAATGACTAGGTGCATTTTGAATAAACTAAACAATACTATAAACATATTTTTAGAGACCGGGTGCAATTAAGAAAAATCGAGGTATTTTTTTAACAAAATTAACACTAAAACACAAATATCTATGGGTGTCTAGGACCCCGGGACACTCCATGGTTCCGTCCCTGTATATGTATCATCTTCATATTGATCATAGGATTCAGAAGCTGACTCTGATGATGAAATGGAAATTATACCATCAGGGACATTTTGTGTTTGGAGACCAAAGGCGGAAAGTGAATCATCATCGCCTAGTATGACAAAAATGTAAGAAAAGTAGCTCAACAGGATCCGGATCGAAAAGATAGAGTATCCGCTAAGCGGAGCAATAGCGAAGGTAAGCAGCAGCCTATGGTTTTAATAACCCCTAAGAAGGTGGACAGTCTTAAACCAAAGAGGAATTCGGGTGAGGTATCAAAATCTGGGAGCCGGTCGAAAGCGCATACTCCAGTTCACGAACTGTTTTATGTTCAAGGGCGAACGGAAAATGAAATCGTTAAGAAGAAATCGTTTCTATCGTATAGGCAAGATCTCTTTGGGTTGTTTGGAAATGTTAACGGAATTGGAAAAATGATCCCATTTTAGTTCTTGAATACATAACAGCAATTTTGTTTGACTAATTGTAAATATATTGAAATGAGATTTTTTGTTCTTTTATGACAAGGTCTACGAGCGATCTTTAAGATGTAAGGTTTAAACTTTAAACTTTAAACCATGATCACACCTATAATAGACCAAACATTCTTGTTGTATCTAGATCTCCTTCAAATCTATTAAATATTAATGGTTAATTGGATACGCAAAATACTTGCATGATAACTAGAAGGAAACTAGTAAATCACTTCCCGTAAAGTAAACGCCAAGGCGTGTAAAAGAGTAGAATTTCCTTACTATGCAGTTAAGGGGCGTTTGGTTCACAGGTTGTCTTTAAAGGAATTGTAATCTTTGAAAGAAATTATAATTTGATATAATTGTAATTTAAAGAATTGGAATGTGTTGTAACTGTAATTGATGAATTCTGTCGACGTGTTTGGTTTACTCGCAACGTATTGTACTTCAATTTTTTTATAAAACTTAAAAAATTAATATAATAATAATTAAAATAATAATAATAATACTAATAATATTTATAATAATAGTAATAATAATAATAATAATAAATGGTAATATAATAAATAATAATAAGATTATTAACAATTAATAATAATAATAAATAATAATAGTAATAATAAATAATAACAGTAATAGTAATAATAATAAATAATGATAATAATAAAGATTATTATTATTATAATATTTATATAATAACAATGATGATGATATTTATAAAAAATAATAAAATACTAAATAATAATAATAATTTTATTAATAAATAATAATAATACAACTAATAATAATAAAAATAATATCTCGATTGTTCATATTTTTAGTAAGATCAGTTTTGCTATAACTAGAATAACAATGATGATGATATTTATAAAAAATAATAAAATACTAAATAATAATAATAATTTTATTAATAAATAATAATAATAATAATAATAATAATAATAATAATAATAATAACAATTACTATTATTATTATTATTATTATTATTATTATTATTATTATATAAAATCACTTTATTTATACTATTATTATTATTATTCTAATATTTATATAATATCATAATAATAATAATCTATAAAAATAATAATAATTTATAAATACTGATGTTTAAAGTATAAAAATTTTGAATTACAACGTAATTCAAAACTTCCTATGTAATCTGAATCTCCTCACTTAATGTAATTGTAATGACTGAATTATAATTACAGCACAAATCAAACAGTCATTGTAATGTAATTTGAATTACACTACCAATCAAACACGATTGGAATGTAATTCAGATTACAATTACAACACATTACATTGAATTATAGCTAACCAAACGCCCCC
>BQNB010085951.1:3667-21445 GCA_026074375.1 Tanacetum coccineum | reverse complement strand
TTGAGATTTCCGGTCATGTGCTTTGAGCACCCAGAGTCTACGATGAATAGAACTATCTCGACGAGCTTCAAAAGAATTAGAAGACGATGGAGTATTGGACATAGTGGAACACCTATGAGTCTTATGTTCCAAAATATTAGCAGTTCTAGATGCATTTCCTAGAGGCATACTAACGTTTGGGTTAACATTTCCTTTTTGATTGGAGATGAATGTGTATAAGGGAATAATGCCGACTAAGATTGAGCTAACACTGGAACAATCACAACAAGGTGTTAGGAATGACGTCTTGGTAAGCATTGAAGGGGTTGAAGAATGAAAAAGAAATGTATGGATAAAGGGTGAAAAGAAAGAAGCCCTCCTCACACCTTAGGCAGAAACCGGGTCAATATATAATCTATCAAAATCACATGTTATCCCACTAGTTAATCCATTACACAACAATAATTTATACCAAGATGCTAGAAAGTAAGAAATCTTAGAGAGAGAAAGTAGAGAGAGAAACAAGAAAGGAAGGTTAGATTAGATAGAGAAAGGAGGATTACAAGTGAATGAAAATTGTAACCAACACCCTTCACCAAGTGTGGTAAAGGGGTATTTATACCATGCCTTGCTATCTTGGCACTTGGGCTTTCTAAACGGGTCGGGCTTGGCTAAACTTGAGCTTTGAGCCCGAAACATGGACAATATTAGATTACAATCCAAGCCCGTTGAACCCGACTAGTCTATTACAATACAAGACCTAGTTTGACTTTCTAAGACCGATAACATTCTTGTTTGACTTAATATAATTAAGGCTAACAATTGTGATTATAAAAAAACCATGGCAGGACAATTAAGCTGGCTATTATACATGCTAACATGCATTCAACTTACAATCACCATTGGGACGGAACGTGTCCCCCGATCTAAACCACAAAATTCATCATACAGTCATGGAGAGAAATGCTATCCCCGATCCCAGACTCTTGGTACCGTATCTACACAATATCATACCCACACAAAGTAGGCGAAACCTCATACCCACAAAGTAGGTGAAAACCAATACGACATCATACAACATGCAACACATAACATATAATAGCTACATAAAAGTCCATACGTAAATTAAACCACATAATCACAGCAATTAAAACATTTCCAATACATATTTTGCATCATTTCCATCCTAAGAAAACTTAGTAAAATGAGACTATGAAACTCACCTGATGCTCAGCTTACTTGACAAGATCTTGCACACAATCTAATCATAACAAAACACAAGTTACACTCGGTTAGGCTAATGCCTAAGTCAATGTAACAATCACATGATGGACTTCTAAACTTTACACTAAGTTTATAATCCTTTATATACATCTCCCAACTCATTTTCACACCCTATATGACCTTACTCATTAACTTTCACTTTTACAGTTTCTGGCTGAATTTTGTAGTCACTTTATGACCACAAATAAAATACTAAAACACCTAATTGATGGTTCTTCTTACATTAACTAGCTCCCCAATGAGTTGTGAACTACTGTGATTTTTTAGAAAAAATAATACTAAGTGGAACTATTTTATAAAAATTCATCTTTACAAAGTACTCAGATTCGGACCTGAACGCGCACCAAAAAGTTTGACATCCTTAAAAATACTTAGAAAATGTTTTATCACTAGCACTTTGAACCGGAGTTAATAGGCACCTAAAATATGACTCACGATTTTTGGCTAACCCAAATTTGTATTTTAAGTAGGGGTTTTACTCCCCGAAATCAGACTCAAATCAGACCCGAATTTACTGTTTTAACAACTTTTCTTGCAAAAATTATTTGACTAACTTCCCGACCTCAAAACCTTTCGGGGCCAGACTTTTTGGAAACTAGACTCTCTGAACTTATCAATAGACTTAAGATTCATAAAAAATCTCGTTACCAATCATGAGATATCACTCGAACAAGATGACTCCAAATTCTGCTCAACCCTAAATTCAATTCTATCGCGTTCTAACTCTAACCGAATACATCAAAGCGCATCTAATCTATCCCCAATCAATCCTAATTAGTCAAATATCCCTTAATTACATATTTTATAAAAACATTAATTCCATCATTAAATTGTTACATAAGTTTTTAAAGAAGATTGAATAAAAATGGATTAAGAAAACATACCTAAAACCTTTGATTTGTTAACACAAACCACCACTTGGATCTTGAATAAAAAAAACTTTTTTTTCTTTCTTTGATGTTCGACCGGCCAAAAACAAAAAGGGGGAGAAGAGGGCTTTGGTTTATATAGGAAAACCCTAATACTCTAATCCTTATAAAAAACAAATTTGTATTTCATTCAAACTCCTTTTTTTCCCTTTTCTTTCTCCACCGATCGGCTAAACACCCTTTTATTTTTTTTATTATTATTTACAAAAAAACCCTTAATATTTGATATTTTATAAAACCTTTTATTTACTTTAAAACCCTTTAAAGTTAACTAGCTTAATTAATTATGAATCAAATTCATTTCTATATATACTTTTCCTAACTTATTACTACTAAAATCTATCTAACTAAATTTCTAAACTTAATTTTCTATTCTCACGAATTCCTATTATTTAAATACGTAAATACATAATACGTACACATAAAATACATACACACTTAAAATTATACCATCATTTCTATTGTCACAAAAATGTAAACAAAAAGAAATACCCACATTAACCATAAATTCAATCAAAATGAGATGATCACGCTCACAGATTGATAACCAACTCACATAGAATCACATAAACACATAATTATCAGATTACACAATGATGAACTCAAGTCAATATTTACGGTTTGACTAACCTGCTCAAAACACAGTTGTCACACGAGTAGACTGCGAATTCGGTTGTACTATCGTCCTTGTTTTTGTCTTTTACAGAAACCAACAAAAAACTATCATAGACAGCTAAGAACTTGGATTTGTGTTTTTTATTCAAGAACACAAGATCTGAAAAAACTTTAAGCTCAAGAAACAATAAGCAGTTTGACCACGAAATAAGGCAGAAATAATCTTGAAATAGACTCGACCAAGGATGAATTGAAATACACCCTAACAACCCAGAACTGTAAAACTCCCAAATAAGCTTGTAAAAAAACTGCAAGTTAAGCTGGGAAAATGAAGAAATAACCAGATCATGAGATGAGTTTTGGAAAACTATGGGACCCAAGAAAACTCATAAAGAAAGGTAGAAAGAAACTGTTATAAAATAGTTTATGCAACAACACAAAAGAAAGGAAATTCGTGGCTTTTTTTCTTAGCCAAATAAACCCAAGAATCAGCTTAATAATAAGCCAAAAAAACTGTAAAAGCACGAACACAACACACAATACAAAACATCCCCGGTTAGCTTTGATACCATTTGTTACGTGATTCAAAACACCTTATTCGGGTGATCGGGGATGATCAAAATACATAAGATGAAACATGGTTATAGTGAGAGAAAGTTAGAGAGAGGTTGGAGAAAACTTGTGAAATATTAGATTAAGAAAAGAAAGATGAGAGATACAAATGTTCACCAGCCACCCCTCATGGAGAGCCATGAGGGGTATTTATACTAAAAGAAAAAGCAAACTATTCTTAGTTTACATAAATGACCCCTGCGTGACACGTAGTGTCCAAGACTAGTCCAATTCACGTGTAAGACGTCAGCTTTACTAAAAAGTGAGGCTAACAGCCATATCTGCAAGTAATACGGAATCAGTACACGGATAATTTTTTTTAACTATTCTACTCCAGGGATAGATACAGCGTATGGGGAGAAATGAATATGCAGTATAGAGGTTTTTAAGAACATATGGCGTATGGGTAAGCAAATACGCCGTATGAGGGAATTATTCTGAGGGTTTCAAAAGGTGTATATACATTGTATCTAAGTTAATGGATACGTCGTATAGGTTTTAGGATTTGGGGAAAATCATTCAATACGCCGTATCCATTAGGATAGATACGTCGTAACGTATTAGTAGAGAAAAAAATAGGTCTCTCCCGTTTCTACCCGTTTGACCCCACTACCCTAATAGTCACAAATCCCTGCTTTAACTATGTTATAAAACTTATTTGGGGGGGGGCATACAATAGGTAAATGGGGTAAAATTTCAAATCCTAATTCAAAATCAAACCCTAACCCTAATTCAATTCGAAAAAAGAAAGAGAGTATAGCAACATACCTTACGATTAGGAGTTTAAGAAATACAGAAACAAGGATTTGATTTTTGGGATTAAAAAGGCGCGGTAAATTTTTGTTTGTGGAGTAAAAAGTGTGTGTGAATAACAATACGGCGTATATGTTGGTTTTTTATACCCACGCTTGATACGCCGTATAGGAAATTGTCCAATACGGCGTATTGGACAATAAATTGATACGGCGTATAAGTGTACCTTAATACGCCGTATTCATTCTTGGAGACCAATTTTTCATTATTTAACAAAGTAAAGAAAAACGTACCTTGGCCTCCGCAATATTTTTGTATGAACACCATCCTTATAATACCGTTTGGGGTCGAACGGGATGCCGAACGACACATATAGATTCTTAAAAAGACTTAATGGTATCCCGTTGTTAAGATAATTCCAAGTCACAATATTAATAATTAATTCTATAATAAAATTTCTTACATTGAAGATTTTTCTAATTTTATCGTGACCTATTTTTAGAGGCTTATCTGACCCTTTGGTATCGATGTTTATTGCATTTCTTCCTGAAGACTGCGTTGCATTGGTTTCATTATCATCAATGTCCTTTTTTGATTTTAGGTTATTGGGAAAAACTACGTTAAGAGGTAATGAATTAAAGTATAAAACGTTTCGTTTTTCTTAATCATATTTGGACAAGGAGGATTCATTATTTAAATCAGATTCTTCGATATGTTGAAAACTTACAGAGGGTTCAGTCAGTTTAGACGTTAGATCATCATTATAAGTAATGGCAGGGAATTCATCCTTAAAATATTTGAAGAAGTCTAAATCATCAGAATGACTGATCGTATGCTCTGGTGACGAAAATGAAGGCATATTGACTTTATCATTCTCATTCTCCAAATCCATTTTCAAATTATCGATAGAAATCATTTTGTAAGAAAATAAATTTTCGTCAAAAATTACCATGTAATCTTCATCGTCGGATTCGTCAAATGATATTCTAAAATCAATTTCGTTTTCGTTAAAAGGAATCACCGTGGGTTCACATGAGAGTGCTGCATCGGATGTATCATCAAATACTATAGCTGGGTATTCAGTTTCGAAGTTCGTGAAGCTATCGTCCTCTCCTTTATAATATTCCATCTTACCGTATGTGGCAGTTTGCCAATTAAATGTTCGACCATGTCTTTGAGCTTTTTCTTCTTCGAGTCCGATGTATTCTTCCATAGTGATGTTTGGATCATCCATGATAAACCTAAGCTGGAAATTAGAAACAAGGAAACGGACTATAAAGCAGAGTACTATTGAAAATAATTAAATAATACTGGAATTTAAACACATAATTAATCATACAATTAAATTAAATATAAACATAATTAAATTATGCAAATTAAGTTATTCTACGCTAATGGTTAGAAATACTAATAAAATTAAAAGTTAAACTTTTTCACTCCCCGACAACGGTGACAAAAACTTGATGTGCTGTCGTGTAGGGTCAATTTATTGATTACCAAGTTTTAAATTAATATTTAGCCGACTTATCCTAAAACAACACTTTAACGGGCAGTGTACCCGATCGGATGGAGTTTCGTGGTAAGTAGGGTGTTGAACACTAAGAGCGAGGTCGTTAACCTTATATTCTATCAATATTTTAATTAATCTAATTAAGTTAATTCTAATTACTTGTTAAACCTATGCTAAACCTAGTTCTAATAACGATGGGGGTTTTCAGCCTGAGAGATTGGCACAGGTTTTATGGTGACAATAATCAATTCAAAACACAATAAACATGCAAGAAAACAATCAGAAGATAAAAGAGCGGTACAAGCCAAATGATAGAAAACTGTATTAGCCATATTAAATCCGATTAAATGCTGGTTTGTTTGTTTAGTGCAATGATTTCTTATCTCGAAGTGGCATATCATTCTTAAGACTTAGGCGGGACATCATCTTAAGACCTAGACACGTTGAATCCTGTCACAATTAACGTATCCACATAAAGCATCCTTTTAGTTTAATTATAATATATATAGGGATTAAAGCAATAGTGATCTTGTTAAATCCTAGCTCATCGGGACTTTACCTACTTACTGTTTGACGGTATTTTATATACTAGTAGTTCACTGTTTAAGTCTTTATCAATTAATTAAGAACATACTTGTTGAAACATACTGGTCACCTGCCGGTCCAACTAAGCTCATAATTTATAGACAAAGATAGAACATTATTTATGATCCTATTGGTCCAGGAATATAAAACACGATATGGAGAGCTATCTCAATATCTAGTTCACTTGTTAGGCATAACTAGACCTAGTTGAATGATAGGTCGCATATTCAAACACATAGACAAGTATCATGTGATAAACATAATTAAACTTAATAAATTACGAAATCAAGTTTAAAACAAACCAAAATTTAAATCTTCATTAAGATGGCTAATACCCGAGGGTATTAGCCCATAACCATTGTAATTATACAAGCGTGATCAAATAACCAAGGTAAACTAAACGTTTTACCGAACGATACCAAAATTTAAATGATTGCAAGAGTATAGGAATTACAAGGTGTCTTCTATAGAATCGTGATCGATGCTTGACCTTTGGCTGCTCTTCTTCTCTTTAGAAAATTGACTTTTATGTGTATGGTATAGAGAATATGATTTTGCACACTGAAAACTCATTTTTGAGTCTTCTATTTATAGTGTCTAAAAAAGACTGGATACGCCATATTAAATGAGGTCAATACGGCATATAGGGGTGTTTTCCTTGGAGTGCGCGCTACGTTTATAATCAATCAGATATATCCTTCCTAAATTATATTTATTCACCAAATCTCTGAATGGTTATCCAGCTGGATACGACGTATGAAGGAACTTGGATACGCCGTATTAGGAATTAAGAATGCGTGTTTTCATGTGAAGTCCAAGCGCTGATACGCCGTATCTTCTTTCCTAGATACGACGTATTTGGCAGAAATAAACAGTCTTCAAATATTATCGTTTGAGCTCCAAAAAGTGCGCCTTTTAGCATGTCTTCACAAATCACTCCGTAATTACTGCAATTTAAAACTTTAAGCAATTAAGTAAGGATTCTTGCAATAATTATATAAAAGTGGATAATTTATTCAGGATAAATGATGGTATAAATGTAATGTTATTTGATGTCATCAACCCCCTTGCGCTATACCAGCCCATCTCCTCAACTAGTCCAACAGTCAGCCCTACCAGGCCCCACAACATGTGTCACAGGCCCAACACCAATCGATCTACCATGGTCATCCCGCGTCTTGTTCAAAAAGTTAAGGTATTCTCGGGGCAGCTCCTGCTCTTTATTCATCTCATGCTACCTCACCACCTAGTGTGTTTAGCACTATGACATTGCAAGACCCTACTTGGAACATGGACACAGGTGCCACTTCACATTTAAATTCTAATTCTCGTAATTTAAGTACTATTTTTAATACACGCTTATTCCCATCTATACATGTTGTCACACCTTGACAATGGCAAAAACACGAGATGCGACGATATAGTTACGTCGCACAAGATACAAGATCATACCTTCAAATTTACAAAAGATCTAGTTTTACAATAGTCACAAGTTTACAATTTTGAATTTAAAATGTACAAGACTCAAGTCAACACCCCACATGTGTACTTCCTAAATTTCCATTTCTCCCGATTTACCTTGGTTCGCAACACACCTGAAAATGATACTAAAAAAGGTCAACAATAATGTTGGTGAGCTCGTAGGTTTGAAGAAAACCCAGTCGTTGTGCCAATATTACAAACAGTAGACAATTATGCAATATGACAGTGAATATATGCAAAAACACTTAAAACCCCATGACTTAGCATCCCCGCTAATCATTTATCATGACCTAGCATCCCTGCTAGTCATCACACCAACATATACCAATGCTCTTGGATTCGCAACCCCGAGGTCATACGTACCTAAAGGCCTACCAGCTAGAGCATTTACTTAGGGTAGACCCTTCACAAACATAGAAATTCCATGTTAATCACATACATTTCCATGCACCTCGATGCACGCAAGTACAATCAAACCACATAATATTCGCATAGCAGTCATAAGCACATAACGTTGTCCAAAAACAAAACCACGTTTCGCACAGTTCAGAAAATCAGTTCAAAACACATTTGAGTATCATTTTCCCCCAGCGGAAAAGATTTAGAAAGTGGGGCTACGAGAACTCACCTCGACAGATGATAATAACCGCACAAATAATCTCTACACAACGCACAACGGTACCTGGCCACGACCTAACATTAACTTCACCTTATTAATAGTTTGTATAAAATTGCCTTATTGTACAAAAGTTTGTCCATACTCACACAAAATCCTTTTTCTCCTTACAAAACCCTTATTCTTATTACGAAACCCTTATTCTCATTACAAAACCCTTATTCTCATTACGAAACCCTTATTCTCATTACAAACCCCTTATTCTCATTACAAAATGTTTTGGTATCATGGTTGTGTGGTAACTTTGTAAAACAACTTGATTCACTTGGGCTAAGTGCGACATCAACAATTAATCTTGACACTTAAACGAAATAACTATCTAAACAGTTCGAGGAAATCCAACGAGAAATGAGCAAAAACTCAAAGATTCGAAATAAAAGAATAAACACGTTTGTAACAATCAGATATATATATTTAAATGTATATACGATAATAAAATAATAATATGTTATTATTTTCGTCTTTTTATCGGGCTAAATAGGGTAAGTATAAAATCTTGCCATCTTAGTATAACCATGTTTGATCGTTTAATCTTGACACTTAACGTTCATTAAAAATCATCTTTTGTCCTTTAGTCGGATCGACACTAAATAAGTTTTCTATAATATTTTTTCTAAGTGTGATTCATTTCTATAAAATTCGACATGACCCGTTCGTTTGTAAAAGATTCCCAATGTTTTCAAACCTTAATTTCAACACTTTTCACAATTTCCCAAAGTTCTGACAAAATACCAAAAATTCAAAATCATGAGTCGTTTAGCCAATCATGACTATACTTAACCATCTTAACTATTTTTCACTCGCGTATGTATCCATAATCCAATAACATTTGTTAATCCTCACTTAATCATTTTCAAGCTCATTTAGGTCCTTTAGACGTTTTACTTGTCAATTGTCATTGGGCCTTATGGCCCATTAAGAGTTTCATAATTAGCCCGATGACTCTTTAAAAGAAAACACTAGTATTTATATTTTATTGGGCCAAAGCCAAAATATAGACCCAAAACCAATATATAAGTCCAAATCCAAAACATAAGCCCAATACCGAATATATATATAATAATATATATATATATATATAATATATATATATATATATATAAAATATATATATATATAGTATAAATATATATATACAAGACATACATACATTCCATACATAACAACATATTTATACATATAAGTACAATATATATATATATAAATATATAAAGATATATATCTATATATATATATATATAAATAATATATATATAGTATCAATATTATATCTATATAATATATATACATACATAACATACATACAAAACATACATTCCCATATACATACAATACATAACATACATATATATATATATATATATATGTAATATAATTAAATGTTATATATATAATAAATATATATGTATACTTTACATATATAGGTACACATATACATATATATGTACACATATACATATATATGTACACATATACATATATATATATGTGTGTGTGTGTGTGTGTGTGTGTAAGCCCAAATTCAAAACATAAGCCCAATTATATATATATATATATATATATATATATATATATATATATATGCCCAAATCCAAAACATATATGTAAGCCCAATATAAGCCAAAACTAAATAAGTCATAAGCTGAAGCCAAAATAAGCCATAAGACAATATAAGCCGAAATCAATATAAGCTAAAACCCAAATAAGTCAAAGCTAAATAAGCCGAAAATAACATAAATGGGCCAAGCCTAATATCCTTTTCCTCCTTTTCGCTGGGCCGAGACCAACCAAACAACCCCAAAACAAAATAAACCCTAACTAGCTTATTTTTAAGCTAAGTTTCAGAATAAGTCGAAATAAGCACTTAACACAAAAATTATTTTACCACCACAACCATGACATTAAAATGACCACTTTGTTTCCATCCCTTTTTTCCCACGTCAAACCAAACGCACCCTATTTCATTTCGTTTCAAACTTTTAAGTTTTGATTTTTAACAAACGCACCATACAACTAGCTTAAGATCATCATTAAACACTCAAAAGTACAAGTTAAATAAAATTTTAGAAAACTTACAATTTAGGGTTTTGAAAAGCAAGAGAAACGCGAACCGACTCCCAAATAATAGAATCAACCCAAGACTTCTACACTTTCAAGTTCTTGATCAAAGTTTAACAAAAATGTATGTGTTTGTGTGTTGGTGTATTCGGTCGAGCAAAGCAAATGAGAGAAAAGAGAAAATGATTTTTGAAATGATGCATGAAATGTGTGTTTGAGGTGGTGACAAAATTATATGTACCATGTTAGGACCATGAAGCTAAAAAATCCTTGTTGTCTCCTTTTGATGCTCCTTAACCGGCCAAGTATCCTAGGTGGTTCGGGTTTGCTTCTTTTTGTGTCGGATTCACTTAAAACTCAAAGTTCATCAATTTAAAACGTTACCCGAAGGTCCTTAGTATTTTTATTGAACTTAAAAACACTTTTCTAAGAATCTAGATTATTTACACGACATATTTCATAGTCAAACTCCCCAAAATTCATTTTATACATTATTGGACGTGTCGGGACCAAAATACGAGTTTAGTTTAAATTTAACCGAAACCCTTCTCACAAGTTTAAAAGTATCTCAACTTCAAAATATGACTTGTCATTTTAGACTTGTCCAAAACTTCACTTTCACGACCATTACGGACTTTTAATTAAATTTCACGAAAACACCTATTTTTAATAACTTTTAAATCACACCTCAACAATTTACGTACTAGACGAACGTTATTTGAAATTACAAAATTACTTATCAAATAAGTTCGTTAAATTCACTCACGATTATTAAACCCATTCTCAAATTAACTGTCATGTCGGTACGCGTTGCGTGACGATTTTTGTGAAACACGGGAAAACTTCTCGAAAAGCATTAAAATGAAATCATAAACACTCAAATATGGAAAAATGAATCAAAAGTGATTTACTTACGAAACTCAAGACTCCCTCTCAACACCGGTTAAACCGTAACCGTTTCACGCAAAATGAGTCAACCGAAGTCAACTTTTCAGTTTTCTCCTTGAAAATTCACAAAATTGAAAGACACCAATATAATTATAGTATTTTAATACTAAGACTCAGGAAAAGTTTACCGGTTATCACACATGTTGGTGACGATAATTCCATTCCTGTCACTAACACCGGACATAACATTATTCCATCTATTCACCGTCCCTTACACCTTCATAATGTACCTGTCACTCCTAACATCATTAAAAACCTGATTTTCGTTCATCAATTTACTAGGGATAATAATTGTACTAATAAATTTGACGCGTTTGGGCTTTATGTGAAGGATTTCTTGACTCGTCACATCCTCCTTCGATGTGACAGCTCAAGTGATCTCTATCCAGTAACCAAATTGTCAACTCTTCCTGCTGCTTTTCTTTCTACTAGTTCTTCCACGTGACATCAACGCCTCAGTCATCCGGGTGATGAAGTGTTGCGCTCTCTTGTCTCTCGTCAGTTTATTTCATGTAATAAAGAAAAGTTGTCTCATATTTGTCATGCGTGCCAGCTTGGCAAACATGTAAAGCTTTCATTTAAATCTTCAGATTCTATTGTTGAACATTGCTTTGATATTATTCATTCTGATTTATGGGCATCCCCCATTGTTAGTTCTAGTGGTTTTAAAAATTATGTCTTATTTCTCTATCATTTTTCTCATTATTTATGGATATATCCTCTTTGTTCTAAATCTGACATGTTTGATAAATTTTTTCATTTTCGCACTTATGTCAAAAATCAATTTAAATGTGAAATAAAAAGCTTCCAGTGTGATCATGGTGGTAAGTTCGATAATAACCAACTCCACAACCTTTTTGTCAAAAATGGCATTCAATTTCGCTTCTCTTACCTAAAAATCTCTCAACAAAATGGCAAGGCAGAATGAATAATACGCACAATCAATAATATCATTCATACTTTACTATTTAAAGCACATTTCCCCCTACTTTTTGTGTCAAAGCTCTTCATATGGCAACCTACCTTCTAAGCCTTTTACCATCTATCGCAATTCAAAACGAAGTACCTTTCACACGCCTGTTTAACAAACAACCCGATTACTCTCATTTATGAATATTTAGGTATCTATGCTACCCTCACCTTCACTAACCTTACAAACTTGCCCCATGAGCCACTCTATGTATATTTTTAGGCTATTCTGCCTACCATCGTGGTTTCTGTTGTCTAGACCTCGAAACAAACAAAATCATGTCGTCTAGGCACGTTACCTTTGATGAAACCTAATTTCCATACAAGTCCATGACACCATCATCTCCACCCTCGTATCAATTCCTTGAACCTATTCCTTCCTACTTCTTACTTCACCACACCCTACTTAACCCTACAACACATACCCACGGGCCTACTGTCGACCCTTAGCCCAACACTCATACTCCACCAATTACCAATCCAACCTAAAGTCCTCCTCACATCGGCCTAAATTCACCAGTCCTAACTTTCCCCACCAACCAGCCCACAAGTCATGAACCACACAACACCCAAACCCAAAACAATGCGCTGCCACCACCCATATTCAATCCACCAAATCCATAAACCAATACCGACCCAGTTAATGAACCACTCCGCACTCATCCCATGATCACACGGTTGCAATCAGGCATTTTTAGACCTATCGATCACTTATCTCTAAATACTTTCTTGATTTCTCATATTCCTAAAAATCCGTTTGACGCCTTAAAAGATCCCCAGTGGCGTAATGCTATGTACGATGAGTATAATGCGTTGGTTAAAATGGCACTTGGTTACTTGTACCAAGGCCCGCAGGTATTAATATAGTTCGCTCTATGTTGTTATTCAAGCATAAGTTTCATGCTGACGGGACTTTGAGCTGTTATAAGGCTCGTTTGGTTGCTAACGGTAGTAGTCAGCAACTTGGTGTTAATTTTGATGAGACTTTTAGCCCGGTTGTCAAACCAACCATTATTCGTATGGTTCTTAGCCTTGTTGTGTCTTGTAAGTGGTCGATTCACCAACTTGATGTTAAGAATGCTTTTCTTAATGGTTATTTATCTGAGCTATCTACATGCATCAGCCACCCGGTTTTGTTGATGCTAGGTTCCCTAACCATGTATGTCGTTTGCAGAGATCTTTATATGGACTGAAACAAGCACCTCGCGATTGGTTTTAGCATTTTGCAGGTTATGCCACATGGGTCGGATTTTATCACAGTCATTGTGATTCTTCTCTATTTATTTGTAGACAGGGTTCTCAGTTTGCTTATCTTCAGCACTACTACAACAGATTATAGATTCCTTACATAATGAGTTTGACATGACTGATCTCGAAGCACTTAATTATTTCCTTGGTATTTCTGCGGATCGCAATTCTACATGTTTATTCTTGTCTCAAAAAAAGCACGCTCTTCAGCTTCTTGAGCGTCCTCACATGGTTTATTGTAATCCTTCCCGGACACCCATTGATACAGAGTCTAAACTGGGTCCGAACGGTGTTCCTATTCAGGATCCTACTTTATATCGCAGTCTAGCAGGGGGCTACACTATCTTACATTTACACGTCCAGATTTGTCTTATGCCATTCAACAGGTTTGCCTTTATATGCATGATCCGAGGGAGCCTCAC
Source organism: Tanacetum coccineum (assembly GCA_026074375.1). NCBI lineage: Eukaryota > Viridiplantae > Streptophyta > Magnoliopsida > Asterales > Asteraceae > Tanacetum > Tanacetum coccineum. The sequence continues at coordinate 7,375 of BQNB010085951.1, read as the reverse complement.
TTTGCTACTCTTAAGCATATCTTGCGATATGTTCGGGGGACTGTGGACTTTGGTCTCCAGTTATATGCCTCCGCTACTACTTCTCTGGTTGGTTATACCGATGTTGATTGGGCGGGTTGCCCCCTACACGCAGGTTTACTTTAGGTTATTGTGTTTTTTTGGGTGATAATCTTTTATCTTGGTCAGGTAAACGTCAACACACCCTTTCTCGCTCCAGTGTCAAAGCTGAATACCATGGTGTTGCTAACGTTGTCACAGAGACTGCATGGCTTCGCAATCTACTTCATGGGTTACATTCTCCTCTATCGACTGTCACTCTTGTTTACTGTGATAACGTTAGTGCCGTTTATATATCTACCAATCCTGTTCAACATCAACGGACAAAACACATTGAGATCGACATTCACTTCGTACGTGATATGGTTACCGCTGGTCATGTTAAAGTTCTCCATGTACCTTATCACTACTAGTATGCAGATATCTTTACCAAAGGACTACCTTCAGCTCTGTTTGAAGAATTTTGGTCCAGTTTGAGCGTCCATCCTCCTCCTGCTCCAATTGTGGGGGCGTATTAGTCAACACATATTTTTGGATGATTAGATGATGATTAGTATGATGATTGGATAATGATTAGGTGTCTAGTCAACATTAGTTATACATTTATCTTATTAGTTATATTGAGGTCATTGGGCTCAAGCCTATCTATTTGTATCTATAAATACCTTGTATATTGGAGAGGAATAATCAAGGAATCAAATTAACCTTTAATATTCCACTGTTGCCTCGGGTACCTTTATCTTTCTAAGCAAGAGCTTACAGTTTGAGCACTCTGCATTTCTTGAAGATCCTGAAGTAGTTGAATTAGGTAGGTGATAAAAGTTTGCAGTTTATTCATTTGCTTATTGCAGATTTGTTCGACAACATCCCATGTTCAACAACATCCCATGTTCAACTTCAAGCCTTAATTTCCAATACCCACATACCGTAACTCAAATATCGAACATTAGTATTTTACATCAAGTAATTTTTTATTTTTTTTTGAAAATGTAAAAGATATATTAATGCCACAAAAACTATACAATACAAACATATTGCATAATACAAATAGACTACATCAAGTACTTTTACCATCTATCTATACTACATATAAAGGAAATTGATATCTCTCTTCATTAATGTTTTAAGTAATTTAAGTAAACCAAGTTATAAAGCATAATGTACAATCGTTAAATGCAACCAACAAATTAAGTAATCTAAGTTATAAATCATAATGTACAATCGTTAAATGCAACCTTTCACCACAATTTGGACACTCTCTCCTTATTAAATGCCAAAAATTAAGTAATACAACTATTTATGCTTACTGTACAACATCTGATGCAAACCACAATATAACAAAATAATTTTTAACACATCTCTTTCCTCATTCAATGCCATTTTTTAAGTAATATAAATTCTTATACACGTTGTACAACATTTTATGCAAACAATAAAATTCTGCCACATATCACTCTTCATTCAAATGTAAAAAATTAAGTAATACAATGATTGATGTACATTGTACAATATTTAGTGCAAACAAGAAAGAGTTAAAATTCAATAATACAAACATTCATGCAATATGTACAATTAACCAATTCATAACACATGCTTATTGACTGGTCAACACATTTAATGTTATTCTTAAAACACTCATTACTAATTAATGTAATTTTTAAAACACACATAAAATAAAAAATACATGTTATTATACACATGGTATAAACTAATAAAACATACAAAGCTTTATACAATTTATATGCTAATACATATCTTCTATACTACTATATAATGTATTTAGGACATTCTATCTTTTATCTATATCTATACTACTATGGGTGAGCATGGTTCGGTTTGGTTTGGTTTTTGTATAAAACCGAAACCGAACCGAAAATTTTCGGTTTTTGCTTTTTAGAAACCATTTGATTTCGGTTTTGTGTCGGTTTGGTTTTTCGGTTTTTTGGTTTCTATACGACTTATCGAGCTTTACTTTTGCAAAGTCGATTTGGAATATGTCATAATGCATTTAGGACATTTTAAATATAGAAGTCTTAAAAAAATTAAATATAAAAATATTTCTTTAATAAGAAAGTAACAAGGCATTAGTCAAAATTGAGTCAGATAATCTTTGTAACAGCCTGGTAATTAAATGACTTGAATTCTATAAACTTGTAACAACAATATTGAAAATTAAATGTCGTCTTCAATTTTATAAACTTGTAACATCCCTTTAATATTCATATATAAGCTCAATTACACCACTCTCACAAAACTAAAAAAAATAAAACCATCTTCACTCTCCCTAGAAATATGCTTTCACATACTCTCTAAAAGATCCCTCGACGCCGGTACAACAACTATCATCACCACTAATCAAGATTCGAAAAGTAAAAGCACCAGAAAAAGAACAATGATTTACCAACGAAACCATCAACTCAAAATAGGTCAAATTTATAAACCCAAACAAAACACCAAATGATTTAGCACTAGTGTTATCAAGATTCGATTTTAGCAACACCACCCAACCACTTAAACAACATCAAAACACCTAAAGACAACCGATTGAAACCACCAAATAACCAAACCAATTAGATTAGCATATTCAGATGATGGTTGTGTCAGATATTTCAGTTTGTGGTGGTGGTGGTGTTGATGGTCATGAGTTTAAATAATAGTGGATATGAAATTCTTTGCATTGTTATTGCCTAAAGTTATTTTAATTTTAACCGGATGACATTTACTCACCGTAAAATATAGTTACAGGGTACCCGTCGCCGCATTGCGCGGGTACCCTACTAGTAGTTTTATAAATCAAAATAATGTTTACGTCAAGTTCGACACTTAATATATAAGTATACACATTTGTAATATTTTTTAATAGTCAAAAATTAATTATAGTCTATCTGGCTCGATCACTATTTTTAGTATTTTCATATAATCCCTTTATATATAGTCTAATTGGGTTATAAAATAATATTTATAAAGTTTACGACGCGTATAAATATTATAAAAGTGATATTACATTATTTTCTAAGCTTTTTATAGCAAAAAATGGGCCCGAAAACACTCGAAAACCCAAATTAAAAATCCTAACAGCTTCATATTTACTAAAAAAATGTATGCAGGAAATTAATTAACTTTTCTGAAAAATAGTCCAACTTTGACAAAGTGTAATTCTTTCGTTATAAACATTCATGACAAAAGAAACTTCTCTTATTTAAGCGAAAAGTCATTCCGGACAAGTTTTGTTTTATACACTTTAGCCGATTCGAAACCGAAAGGGGTGAAAACCTCAATTTAAAATCTGATCAGAATGTTCACAGTTTTGGAAAAGCTGTCAAAAGTATTTATGTTTCGCCAAACTTTAAACGGTCATAACTTCTTCGTTTTAAGTCCGATTTTTACGTTCTTTATATCCACGGAATCGTATATAAGTGAACCACCGTTATGGTACGAACTGTTTTGGATAGTTTTTTATATTAGGTCGAAATATATCCGAAAATCACCACAACTTCTCCAAAGGCCTAATCTAACCTATCTCCATTCACTACTATATCAAACAACAAATTCAATTTATCCTAATCCCATCCACCAGTTAAACTGTATAACTAAACTAAGCTAGTTTGTAAATTACCAATTAAATCAATAAGACATTTATTTTCGTAAGTA
>BQNB010085950.1:0-26451 GCA_026074375.1 Tanacetum coccineum | reverse complement strand
AAGAGAAAGCAGTAATAAATGTACTTTTCTTAAACTGTGTGTTTTTTGTCGGAAGACAATAATTTTGGGACTGAGGGAGTATACAAAAAACGTAGATGGGAAACGGTAGAGTAAAACTTCCCAAACCACATTAAGCATAAGTTGGAGTGTAAAACATTTCCACGTTAAGCAAAAGTTTGAGTGTGGGTTCCTTCTTAAAGCTTTGTTATCATAGGCCCTTTCGTTTCCAAGAATGCAGATGGGGAATAAAACCCTAATGCATCCAAATAAATTCAAGAAATGTGGGTGCACGTAACCCTGTCATAAACCCTAATTTTCTTCATGGAATATGAGAGAATGGTAAGACTGAAGTAAACAACGGTTGTATCCACTCCACCCATTGAAAATTTATCAGCGTAAACAACCTGACTCCTCATGGCGTAAAGTGATGAAGACCTCGAGGTGTTGAGTTGGGTGCAATTCCAACGTGACGTAAAGTGACGAATGCCTAATTTTAGACCATAACAAGCCCAAACATAGTTTTATTACGACGATATAAAGGAATGTTTATAAAAATTTGTATAAAGATTGGCATAAGTGTTACGAAGTATTATGTAGCCAGTGTATTGAGATAATGTTTGTATGGAAGAATAAAAACCAAAATGCAGTGAGTGTATTTATATGGAAATTTGTTCTCGCAAATTGTATCGATACACCGAGTTTTCCAAAAGACGTGACGTCTGAAGTAAATAACATTAACTATATCATTGCAAGATGCCGCGATACCTATCACAATGCATCGATTGTTACCTTACTGATACTGATTATGTTTCGAACGCATCCTTTTCTTATCATGTGACATGACTAATATCGTTGAGACTATAACCATAGATTTTTTAGGAAGATTTTGTAGGTTTTAAGTTTCATATGCATGATACATAGAGAGAAAATATAGTGTTGATATTTTTTATTTTAGGGCATGAATACTCAAATATTCCATAGCACTTGAGTGAGAGAGTGGATATTATAGCACATTTCATCAAATTTCTCTTGTTTTATTACTCCAATTACCTTGATAATTTATTCCATGTTGGTTGATGTGTGTCCCAGATTAGGGTGAAGATAATCAATAGCCTAGCTAATTACTAAATATGGTTACCGAATATCACTTGAAGTCATGTAATCACTTTCCAAAAAAGATTATTCGACCCTATGCCTGGGTATCACGAATACCTCCTTGGGATAAAACCAAGTGTTTGTTCTTGTTCTAGGCACACATCAAGAACCATGCGTTTCTATGTGTTTTTATTTTTTTATGTTTTTCAATGCAATTGTGATCCCTATTTATAGGGGATTTTCTCAAAACCTATTCATAAAATTAATGAGAGATTAATGGCCAATTAATCTCTTCCATAATTATCCTCTATAATTTAGGAATTATTGATTACATGAACAAATTAAATATATGATCATTAATGCAGTCAAATCTGCCACTTAAATAAGCAAAAGTTGTTACAAAACATTTAATGTAGTCAAACCTGCCACTTAAATGTTTGTAACCACCCATTTAATTCTAACCACTAAAAGAGTCAGAGAAAATCAGTGACTTGATGGGTGTACACTCCGTACCTCCAAACCCATTTCCATGTATGATCCAATTACCATAATTGCACTAAATTTCCAACAATCCTCCCCAATTTAGTACAATTCCTTTGCATGAAAAATTGAACATTAAACAAAAAAATGCATAAATGAAAATGTCTCGAGGATTGAATTTCCATCTTAGTAAATTACACGTTCAAATATTCGAGAATCAAAGTGTTCTAAGAATTGAACCCTTCAACCCATTTGAATACTTGAAGAAAAAAATACACACAAGTTTTCAAACACATAAGAAACTCCTGACACTATACAAGACATGTGTCCATATCCAATTCATAAATGTTGTAAGAGCCAAATTCCATGCTCCCTGAAGCGGTAAAACCTCAACATTTACATAGGTGGTTCCTCTTTATTCATGCTCCTGCTAAGCACTTTTCAAAGAAATTAACCATTGAGAAGTAAAACTTCATCCTCCTTTTCAGCAGGTTCCAAGCACATCCTTGGGATGATATGTAAATAGACATGCTTCAGTCCTTTAAACGTTCAGCTTTCCACATTGAACTCAGCTACTAAGTTTCCTTAGTAGGGAGTTGGGTGTCCTAGCATTCAGCGACTTAGTTGGACTTTAATCCCATCCCTTCAGCAGACTTTATAACCAAGTCTCTATCCAGTCCCTTCGTCAAGTGATCAGCTAAGTTTTGTTGAGACCTCACAAACTCTATAGATTTCACCCCATTCGTGATCAGCTCACGAATCATGTTATGCCTGACACCTAAGTGTCTAGACTTCCCATTGTACATCTGGCTATAAGCCTTTGCCAATGTAGTAGCACTATCTTAGCGGATAGAAATAGGTGCTATAAGTTTGAACCACAATGGAATCTCAAGGAGCACGTTTTTCAACCATTCAACTTTCTTACCAGCAACTGCTAAAGCTACAAATTCTGATTCCATTATTGAACCAGTGATGCAGGTTTGTTTCTTGGAAGCCCAAGAAAATTCACCACCACAAAGTAGGAATACCCAGCCACTTGTGGACGAATTATCTTCAGTGTTGTTGATCCAGCTTGCATCAGTATATCCTTCCAACACCGAAGGATAACCAGTATATGTCAATCTATAGTCCATGGTTTTCTTTAAGTACTTCAGTACCTGCTGAATTGCTTGCCAGTGCTGAGTACGAGGGTTACTAGTATACCTACTTAGTTTACCAACAACAAAAGCAATATTAGACCTTATACAAGTCATGGCATACATCAAGCAACCAATCACCCTAGAATACTCAAGTTGAGATACAGCCTGACCATTATTAGGCATCAGCTTCTCACTTGTACCCATGGGAGTACTAACTGGAGTAGAATCAAAGTTAAATTTCTTTAGTACATTCTCAATATAATAAGTCTGAGAAATTGTTATTCTATTACTTTCAAGTTTAATCCTAATACCAAGGATAACATCAGCCTCCCTCATATCCTTTATAGATAATCTTGATGACAAAAATTCCTTTGTCAGGTCAACCTGAACTTGGCCAGTGCCAAAGATCAGCATGTCATCAACATATAGGAAAATGATGACTTCTTTACCAGTTTTATCAAATTTGTTATATACACATTTGTCAGCTTGGTTAAGTAAATAACCATTAGACAAAACCACTTCGTCAAATTTTGATGCCATTGTTTAGGTGCCTGCTTCAGTCCATATAAAGACTTAATCAATTTACACACCTTCTTTTCATTGCCAGGCATGATGAAGCCCTGAGGTTGGTTCATATATATCTCCTCATCCAAGCTACCATTCAAGAAAGCTATCTTCATATCCATCTGATGAATAATCAGATTGTGAATTGATGCCATAGCAATCAGCAGTCTTATGGTACTGATACGTGTCACTAGAGCATAAGTATCAAAGTAGTCTATCCCTGACTTTTGTTTAAAGCCCTGAATGAACAACCTTGCCTTGAACTTTTCAATAGTTCCATCTACCTTCAGTTTTCTTTTGAAGATCCATGTGCAACCAAGGGGTTTGCAATGTGACAACTTGAGAATTTCCGTTTAATAAAGTAGCCGTTTCCGTGTAGAAATTTGAATTTTTAAATGTTTCGTTTAGCTTTATCGTTTAACCGGGAAGTTGTTTCGTTATTATCTGAAAATCGTCACCGGGAGCGAACCGGGACACCAAACGTTGTAGTATTTTGGCAATAGCCGCGTTTTTATGTTTTAAAGCAATATTTAAAATTTCGTAATTTTTTGTGATGCCGTTACTCGATTCGTTATTTACGTGTTACGTGTTTTAATTTATCTATACTTTGTTGTGCATGCATGCTTGGAAATTAAATCATCAACTAGCACTAGTGATCCTAGAATGTGGGAAATTATTTTTGGTCCCCCTTTTTCCTTGATCATAACCGGTTACACATGCATGTATACATAGGATTCAAAAATTTGAAATCATTTCACTAGACAAGCTAACATGATTAGAGGAAAGGACATGTACACACTAGGATACCATTGGGAGATCAAATTGGTCCCCTTTGTGTTGTCCCTCCCTTGTTTGATCGGTATTAAGCACACACACATGTATGTGTTGTGAATTTTGGAACTAGCCTATATATACCATCTCATTCATTTGCATCTCATTCATATTCATTCCATACACACACATAAACTTTACTTCTCTTTCTCTTATTTTCTCTCATTGCCGAACCAAAACACATACCTAAATCCACACATTTTTTTATCTTTGATCAACCATTTAAAGATATATTGTTCGAGTTGATTGTTATTTCATCAGGGTATTTTATAAAACAACGTTTGGGTTGTTCTTAGTTTCTATTCACCTTTCGCCGTGTTTCTTTGTAAGTCATCTTTACTTTTTCATTAACAAGTTGTACTTTTGCATTCGTATGATCATTCTGAACAAGGTGTACAAAGCGGATCGTTGTGAAAATCATTATCTAGTTTTCTATAAAACTACAAGTCTCAAAGTTTAATATTTTTGTTTATAAATGGAAGAACATAAAAAGTAGTTGTACTTTTGTGCATAAAGGTTTGTTGTGACTATTTTGATATATATATTGTTATCACTACGGCTATATCGTTTATTTAAGATTTATCGTATATTAAGTTTAAATATTGTTGGCGAAAAGATTAAGTTAGATGTTGGATTTGTTGTAAGCGTAAATTGAATGTCGAAAAGGTTTAGGTTTAAGAACGGATTTGTTGCGATATTTGAGGTGTTGTTGAAAATAGATCGGATATTTCTTTCGAGTCAATAAAAGAGGATAACTATTGTAAACGGATGTTTTCCACGTGCAGGGTTGATAAAAAGTAAATCAATATTTTTACAGAAAGGTCATGCCGAAATTATCATAAACTTTATAAAACGCATCGAAAAATATACATTTTATTATCAAACTTATGAGAAAATGTAGAAAAAACGTTACACTTCGAGTTTAGGTCCAACATTTTTTGTCATTGATCAACGTTGATGTGTCGGGACACCAAAAGACGAAGTACACTAAAGACGAAATACGCTAAAAGACGAAATACACTAAAAGACGAAATACACTAAAAGAAAAATATACACTAAAAGACGAAATACACTAAAAGACGAAATGCATTAAAAGACGAAATATACTAAAAGACGAAAGACACTAAAAGACAAAATACACTAAAAGACTAAATACACTAAAAGACGAAATATTTTTGAAGATGTTTTAAAACGTCGAGACTTGGAGTCCAAAAATCTTAACATAAACTTACGCCGCGCGATGCGAAAGTACGTTTATAAAAAGGGATACGCCGTGTCCACTTCGTGCTTCGATTATCAGTTCTTGTGAGTCTAAGAGCTTATTCGTTGTACATCATTCTTAAACGACTGACTAATGATAGAGTGGTCCGCTAAACGTGAGATTCATTTTCACTTGATTGATTCCTTTTGATCCACTACCCGTATAAGGTGAGTTCATAGCCCCACTCTTTTACTCGTTTTGACTAAATGTTTTATAACTTGGGGTGAGAAACATGTTTGTTTATAAACTGGACACAAGTAACCTTACGTGAGTTTTCTAGTTTACGTGATGTATAATTAAGCTTTTAGACCACTACTGCCGCGAACTATCCATGAACTGTCAATTCTGCTGACTGAGGACATCGAGGAAGCGCGAATGAATAAATAGAACTATTGGGACAGTTATCCCATCCTGGTGAGTTAGCGCTCACTACCCACCGGAGCGCCCGATAAACGGAATATATGTCTTTTCGTACTGGTTAGGTTGTCTTTCGGTCGGACACCCTGGAAGGGCCAAACAAATACTTATAACAATGACATGATATCTTGCGTATTATCTTCATGTCATGAGCTTAGTGCAACAGTAATACTTTTTATGTGAGTTGTAATCTGTTATAACTGTCGCATACGTTTTGAATATCTTGTGGTCCACTGAAACAACGATTGAACTAAACTATGAATTCACCTCAACTTATGTTGACGTTTTAAAGCCTGTTTTCTCAGGTGCTTAGCATGGATTTGTTGCTTACTTATGTGAAGTCCCTATTTGCCTGTACCGGTTTTACCAGAGATTTATCTATGTCTTAAATACGTTGTGAACTATTTACGCTTCCCGCAATTTACTTTGAAGCTTTTAACTTTAATCGATGTAAAACTTATTATTATTATTATTTTAAAACTTGTAACGGTGTTTATTTTTTTAAACGTACCCTAGAGGTCGTTTTTTTAAGCTTGTACTTGAGATGCTCCAATAATGTCACGCCTCCGGACACTATGCCGTCCAGACCCGTCTGGTGGGTTTGACAGATTGAGGTATCAATAGCCAGGTTTTTAGAGGAACCAGGGTAGTAATAAACTAGGTTTGGACTATAACCAGTATGTGATCCTACGTGATTATGCGCCTTATGTGACCTTACATAGTACGTATACATAACTAAGTACTACGAAAATAATATATACGTATTAAATACTAAGTAACTTAATCTTCTAAGTATTGTCTTATTCAACTATCATGACGTTGCTTCATGACTCATTCATTCATTCATTTTTCATTCATCCAGTTACCCATTCACCCATTCATATTTTTGCATCATGCATGGTTGATATAAAGATGATTTATATGAACTTTGCTTGTGCAGGTTATGGCTATTTCAGTTATCTCGATTTCTTCGGATTCATCAGAGGATAGCGTGGGGACACCTGCTGGACGAGTGATCTTGTTCGGTACTATCCCTACTACTATTCCTGACACCACACCAGTGATTACTCCACCCGCTACTCAGACTGACACATCAGTGATACCCACAGAGATACCTATCATAGCACCTACTATACCACCATCCCCAGACTATACAACAGCTTCTCCTGATTACTCACCTACATCTGATTCAGAGTCTAATCCATCTAAGGATCCATCATCAGACCATATACCACCATTACCAGCTATGTTACCATTTTTATCATCGGATGATGACACTACAGACAGTGATACACCAAATACACCACCATCACCTACCCATGGTACGCCTTTTACTGAGATTACCGCTTCTACCCAGAGATCACCTATCATACCTCATCGTCGGGTTATGATTCTATCACCTGGACAGCCTATTCCTCATGGTCGACCGTACTGCTACCATCTTAATGGGCCGATACACATGATGACTGCGAGGAAGAGGGTTGGACCATTACCCACTCATCGTCTTGCTGTAAGACATTCTGCCGATCATTCTTCTCCAGATTCGTCATCAGAGGCATCATCAGATTTTCATTCGGATGCTTCATCTGATTCTTCTTCGAGACACTCATTGTTAGATCATTCTTCACCTGATTTACCAAGTACTTCTGCGAGGCCATCTCGCAAGAGATGTAGGTCTCCTATGACATATGTACCTGCATTATCACCTGTATCCAGAGCTTTATCTCCTGTCCGTGCTGATTTGATGCCATCGCCTAAGAGAGTTAAGGATTTTGGTTATCTGGCAGATGTAGAGGTTGATCCTAGAAAGATTAGTTTGAGGGATGATGCCATTGTCAGGGTTAGTGATGAACCTCATTTAGAGCAGGATATTGATCCAGAGATTCAGTCGGAGATTGACGAGTGTATTACTTACGCAGATGCTCTTAGGGATAGAGGGATTGATGCTAGAGTTGTAGTTGAGGCTGTTGATCGAGATGAGAAGGAGACGGGTGTGAGAGGCCCAGTTGAGGTCAGAGTTGAGAGAGTTACGCATCCTGCGATGCCAGAGGATATTCCTGGGCCTGCCCAGGAGGGAGCAGTAGAGGTTACATATGAGACTTTGGGGAGCCTAGTGCAGAGATTCCATGATCACACTCAGGCTATCTCAGTCCATCGTATACAGGCTATTGAGGGAGTTCAGAGAGAGCAGGGACATAGGATTGTTGGGGTTGAGTCGGCAATTATTGCTTTGACTGAGAGGATTGCTGAGTTGGAGAGGGATAACAGGAGGCTTAGAGGCACCGCGAGTGTTGAGAGTCAGAGAGTTGACCGACTCCAGCGCGGCATGTCACGTATGCAGAGAGAGCTGAGGCAGATACGACGACTTCGATTTTATGATCGAGTGAGAGTTAGCAGACTTGAGGCGTGTGCTAGGAAGCACATGGGCTACCGTCCTTAGAGATGTTCGTTAGTATTGCAGCATTGAGTAGTAGCGTTTAGTGATGACCGTAGTGTTAGAACTCGTATTTTCTGTATTTTGAAACGTTGTGATGTAATCACTAATGTTCGATGATATGAAATTGGTATTTATCTATGATATGATGTCATGATTTGATTTACTTATGCTCTTGCGTCATGCATTATGGGATTTCCGTGAATATATTTTGATCGTGTATTTTCTATGTGATTAACCGTAAATTTTATTTAATACCGTTAGTGATCTCAGCATTCACAAGAAATCTTTCGATGTTTGTGGATATGTTGTAGGAAGATGCCTAACACCCGATCTGGAGCGTCTATGACTCATAAGGAATTTGAAGAATTGTTACCCGCCGAGTAGCTGAAGAGATGGAGGCTCGTGAAGCCGCAAGGACCCTTGAACCCCTGAATGAGAATGGGGATGAACAAGAAGGCGAGAATGGAGGAAATAGAAATGGAGGAAATGGAAATGGAGGGAATGGAGAAAACGGAAATGGAAATAGAAATGGGAATCATGGTATGAACTATGGAGGTTTCATGCCAGTGGCTAGAGAGTGCACTTTCCAAGACTTCTTGAAGTGCAAGCCACATAATTTCTCAGGAACTGAAGGCGTTGTCGGATTGACCCGCTGGTTTGAGAAAATGGAGACTGTGTTCAATATCAGTAATTGTCCATCGAAGTACCAAGTGAAATATGCTACATGCACACTGCAGGACAGTGCTTTGACTTGGTGGAACTCTCATAAGAGAACCATTGGTGTTGAGGTGGCATATGCCATGAATTGGATTGAATTGATGAAGTTGATGACAGAAGTGTACTGTCCAAGGAATGAAATCTAGAAGATGGAGACTGAATTGTGGAATTTGACCGTGAAAGGAAACGACTTGACTGCTTACACTCAAAGGTTTCAGGAGTTGATTTTGTTGTGTACTAGAATGGTCCCTGATGAAGAAGACAGAGTGGAAAGGTTTATTGGAGGTTTACCGGACAACATTCAAGGGAATGTGATTGCTGCGAATCCAGCCAGACTCCAGGATGCTATACGCATTGCTAACCAATTGATGGACAAGAAGGTCCAGGGTTATGCTGCAAGGAGTGCTGAGAATAAGAGGAGGATGGAAAGTAACCTAAGGGATAACCGTAGACAGCAACCGCCGTTCAAGAGGCAAAATACTAGTGGGCAGAATGTGGCCAGAGCTTATACGGCTGGGAACAACGAAAGAAGAGGATATGCTGGGCCACTACCCTACTGCAACAAGTGTAGGTTACACCATGAAGGGTTGTGTACTATGAGGTGTGGAAACTGTAAGAAGGTTGGACATCAGACTAGGGAGTGTAGGGCTGCTATTGCTCCAAACACTCAGAGGGCTCCAGTTGGAAATCAGCAGGGTATTATTTGTTATGAGTGTGGAAGACCAGGACATTTCAGGAAGGATTGTCCTAAGTTGAGGAATCAGAACCGTGGAAACCAGACAAGAAACAAGAATGGAAACAAGACTGGAAACCAGACTGGAGGTAACGAAGCTACGGCAAAAGCTTACGCCATTGGTGGAGGAGGAACAAACCCTGATTCCAACGTCGTCACGGGTACGTTTCTTCTCAATAACTGCTATGCTTCTATGTTATTCGATTCGGGTGCCGATAGAAGTTTTGTGTCAACTACCTTTAGTGCTTTGCTTGATGTTACACCAACCACTTTAGACACTAGTTATGCCGTAGAACTTGCCGATGGAAGAATTTCAGAAACAAATATTGTTCTTAGAGGTTGCACGTTAGGATTATTAGGTCATCCGTTCGACATAGATCTAATGCCCGTAGAGCTTGGTAGTTTTGACGTCATCATTGGTATGGATTGGTTGGCGAAATACCACGCGTTGATCGTTTGTGATGAGAAGGTTGTTCGTATTCCTTATGGAAATGAGGTGTTGATAATCCGAGGTGATAATTACGACAGCGGAAGTAAGTTGAATATCATATCGTGCACGAAGACCCAAAAGTATATTGAGAAAGGATGTCAAGTTTATCTGGCACAAGTTACGACCAAGAAAGCTGAGGATAAGTCGGAGGAGAGGCGACTTGAGGATGTGCCAATCGTACGAGAATTTCCAGAAGTCTTTCCAGAAGATTTGCCTGGGTTACCGCCTGCTCGACAAGTTGAATTTCAAATCGACTTAGTCCCTGGTGCTGCACCTGTAGCACGAGCACCGTATCGATTAGCACCAGCCGAAATGCAAGAGTTGTCTACTCAGTTACAAGAACTTTCTGACAGAGGATTTATAAGGCCGAGTTCCTCACCTTGGGGAGCACCAGTTTTGTTTGTCAAGAAGAAAGATGGTTCTTTTCGGATGTGTATCGACTATCGTGAACTGAACAAGCTTACTGTGAAGAACCGATACCCACTTCCGAGAATCGACGATTTGTTTGATCAATTGCAAGGAGAAAATCCGATTCCCACTTCTGAGATATCGACGACTTGTTGTGAATCATCTGTAAGGGTCAGAGATCTACTCTAAGATGACCTTGAGGTCTGGTTAATAAATTTTAAAAAATACCACAAACTAAGAGTTCGGAGAGGAAGACATTCCCAAGGACCGCATATAGACTCCTAGGGTCAATACGAGGTGGTGTCTGTGTGTGGGAAAATTCTAAATAATGTCGTTTGGTTTTGACTACAACGCACGGCAGTATTCATGGATTTGGATGAATTAGAGGTGTGCACACAGGTATCCTTTTTATTGGATAGATCGTGATTGTGTTCAAAGACTATATTTTGTTTTTACTAAAGAGCAGAAAGGAGCATGAAGGACACCTTAAGTTAATTATGAGGTTACTTAAGAAGGAGGAGTTGTACGCCAAGTTTTTGAAGTGTGAGTTTTGGCTATCGAAGGTATAATTTCTCGGTCACATGATTGATAGCGAAGGCATTCACGTTGATCCACTAAGATTGAGTCTATCAAGGATTAGGCGTCACCCAAGACACCAACCGAGATTCGTCAGTTTCTAGGCTTGACCGGTTACTACCAATGATTTATTCATGTGCCCCCTGTCATATTCAAAGAATCGCTAGGCCTATGACAAATTTGACTCAGAAAAGCGTGGAGTTTAATCGGGGAGAAAAGGCAGAAGCTGCGTTTTAGTTGTTGAAGAAGAAATTATGTAGTGAGCCGATATTGAATTTACCTGAGGGAAGTGAGAACTTCATGGTATAATGCGATGCCTCGCATAAAGGGTTAGTTTTGATGCAAAAGGAGAAGGTCATAGCTTACACATACGCATCTCAAGGATTCATGAGAAGAACTATACCACACATGACCTAGAGCTTGGTGCAATGTGTTTGCCTTGAAGATGTGGAGACACTATCTGTATGCGTATAAAGTGCGTCATGTTCACTGATTCACAAGAGTTTGCAACGCATTCTTCGATCTGAAGGTGTTGAACATGAGAAATCGACGATGGTTAGAGTTATTAAGCGACTAAGACTGTGTGATTTGATTTATCCCAGAAGGCCGAACGTGGTGGCCTGAATGCCTCTAAGCCGAAAGGAAAGAAGTAAGCCACTACGAGTTCGGGTTCTTAGTTATGCCCTATAGCGGTTAAAGTTTACCTAAAGCAAATTTTGAGTGCCACCCTTCAATCGAAGCCACCCCGGAAGAAGAGAATTCCATCAATGATGATTTGCTTGGCATGATAACAAGTTAGAATCGTGCTGAAGGAAGTTGTGTTTGAACAATCAAAATTGAATTTTGTATTTTTAGTGATATACTCTACTGAGCATCCCTTGATTATGCTTATGAGTCCTAATAAGTTCAAAGTGATTCCATCCATCCTGGATTCAGATAAGAACGTACCAAGACATGAAGAAGTTGTATTGGTGGCCCAACATGAAAGCAAAAATTGCCACCTATGTCAACAAGTGTTTAATGTGTGCTAAGGTTAAGATAGAGTATCAAAAAACCGTTGGTTTGTCTTTCTTCTTGTTCATCCAGAGATCCCACAAAGCGAATTTGGGATAATCTAACATTAGCAAAATTTTGTGGATAAGTTGCCAAAAGATGGCAGCCAGTTTAAGACACGATTTGGGTCTATCGTTTGATCGTCTCACTAAGTCTGTCATTTCTTGCCTATTGCCCAAGAAGTTGACACGTTGGAGAGTTTTGACTGAGACAATACTTGAAGGAAAGTAGTTCTCAAGGATGGGAGTGACAGTTTCGATTTTGATGGGAGATTTACTTCACATTTTTTAGAAGTCCCATAGTAAAGAATTTAGGCTACTCGATTGGAATATGTGTCACAACTTACCATCCAGCCCCCCCCCCCCCCCCCCCCCCCCCCCCCCCCCTCCCCCCCCCCCGCTGACCGATGGTCAGAGTGGGAGAACCATTCAGGACATGGTGGGACATTTACGTGCCTGTGTACTCGACTTTGGAAAAGGTTAGGATAGACACTTACCATTAGTAGAATTTTTGTATAACAACAGTTACCCATCTACCATGCATTAAGGCTGTCTATTCTTTTTACGTTTGAGGTGTTGTATAGGCGTCAAGTTGTGATACTTTTGTTGCGGCCCGAAGTTTGGGATAGTCCAGCTACACTGGCCTAGAGACATACATGGACGAACTGAGAAAATAGTTCAAATCAAGAGCCGTATTCAAGCTGTCCGTGATCGTCAAAAGAGTTATGCCGACGTGAGAAGGAAACCCCTTGAGTTTCAAGTAGGAGATAAGGTCATGCTGAAAGTATCGCCATGGAAAGGAGTGATATGTTTCGGCAAACGGGGAAAGCTGAACCCTCGCTATATAGGACATTTTAAGATCATTGCTAAAGTAGGAACTGTTAGGAATTATGCATTCCTGACTTAGTACCGCTAGTTATATTAGTTAGTACCGCTGGTTGTAATTAGTACTGATAGTACAAAATAGTTAGTACTGATCAGTTAGTTAGTACTGTTAGTATAAAATAGTTAGTACCGTTTAAGAGATATGCATGAGATATTGTAGGAAAAGATATGTATTATCTTTTACGCGTTTTGTAAGTCTGTTAGGGTTTATCCTTGGTCTATAAAAGGAACCCTACGGCATTAGAGAAGATATATCTCATAGACAATCTCATATCTCATAGTTAGTAATCTGTAATCGTTTTAGCAGATTAATACAAAAGTTTAGTTATCAATATTCATTGTTCTTCTTAGCATTATAAGTTAGATTCCGCATAACTTATAGTGTTTATAGTCATTGTTTCTCCTGTAGTTTGTGTGAATCTATTCATATTAGCTACAACCCTTAACAAGGTAGAAAGATCTATATTCAAAGGGATCCACAAGTGGTATCAGAGCCTGTAGAGAAACTCTGAGTAAGAAGAACAAAAACCAGTTATAAACCTCTATCTTACAAAGCAATTCAATGGTTGGATCAGAAGATGATATTCCACCACCACCACCACCACCACAAACACCAACACAACAAACCCCTCACACTGTTTCAACCATCAAACTTCCTATTCTCAAGAAGGGAGAATATGACATATGGGCCATGAAATGGGAACATTATTTGCGCCCATACAGAACTATCTATCTGGGAAGTTATTCAAGGTGGATTGGTCCCGTGAGTGTCTTAACTGATACAATATGGTAATAAAAGTTCTGCCTCTAACGACCGCAAGTAGAAATTTTAAGCCAAAGAAAGAAAAAGAATAGCAAGGACACTGTGCTTTATGGCTTTACCAGAAGATCATCTTGCTAAATTTCATAAAATGACTGATGGAAAAGAGATGTGGGAAGCTATCAAATCTAGATTTGGTGGCAATGATGAATCAAAGAAGATGCAGAAGTATATTCTAAAGCAATAGTTTAAAGGCTTCTTTATATCAAACTCAGAAGGGCTACATAAAGGCTATGACATGTTTCAGAGTCTTTTGAGTCAACTAGAGATTCATGGTGCAGGCATCTCCACTGAAGATGCAAATAAGAAGTTCCTTAGGTCTCTACATTCTGCCTGGTCTCAAGTTTCCTTAATTATGAGGACCAATCCAGGAGTGGACGGTCTTAGTTTTGATGATCTGTATAATAATCTTAGAGTCTTTGAGTCTGATGTTAAAGGCTCTACTGCATCATCCTATAGCACGCAGAATGTGGCATTTGTTTCTGAGAACACTAGTAGTACTAATGATGTTAGTACTGCTTATGGTGCTTCTAGCTCTTCTTTGTCATAACTCACCAATATGGACATCCTTCTCTACTCTTACTTACAAATCAATCAGTTGCCCACAATTGGATCCTGAAGATCTAGAAGAGCATGATGGAGTTTGATTTAGAGAAATGGGATTTGAAATGGCAGGTGGCAATAATTTCCATAGATTGAAAAGTTCTACTACAAAAAGACAGGTAAAAGCTACAATTTTATGCAAGGAAACGGTTGGTTTTGACAAACAAAGTCGAGTGCTATTAGTTGTCACAAGGACAAGGCATTTTGTAGAGAGTGCAGATCCAAATGAATCAAGGTTAGTAGGAGAGTATTGCTTGGAACACTAGAAATAAGGATAAAAGAAATGGGAGGAGATTTGGTAAATAGGAGGACTCTAAAGATTGGTGACTCTTGATGGAGAAGTATTGATTGGGGACAGGACTCAAGAAGATAAACAAGAAAAAGAAAACTATGGTTTGATGGCTTAATAAGTTTCAAGCTCAGACACAGAGGTAACTTCTTGTTCAAAAGAATGTAAAGAGTCTTATGCTAAACTTAAAAAATTGTATGATGAAAGATGGAAACAATTGAAGATTGCCCGTATAGAAATACTGGCATTATACCCAAGCTATAAGAAAGTTGAAGCACAATTAGTTGCTCATAACAAAAGTCAACGTTGTGATGAGGAAAAGATACGATTTATGAAATTGACTTAGATGATAAAATGATGGCATACATACCATAAGAAACTATTGGCAGAAGCTGTAAAACAAAAAGAAGAATTAAAAGCTAAAATAGAAAAATGGCATAACTCTTCTAAAAATCTTAATATTTTGCTAAATAGTCAGATGAGTGCTAGGGATAAGGCTGGGCTTGGGTATGGTGATCAAATGAATAAAGGTGTTTTAAGTTATGAAAATGAAGTTTTCCAAAGTGTGTTTGTCAGTAAGACAAGTGATATAGAAGATAGTCCTGGAATGATAGATATGCGAGAGGATGCATGCATTCCCCTCCAATGATAGGATCTAAATCCTTCTAGACTTGATAAAGAAAATAGATGACTCACCTCATTTACAATATGGTCAAAAGCAATCTAAACTAGTGATTTGATGATTGGAGCAGAGACTTGTAATACTTATGAATCCAATTGTAGTGAGAAATACATGAATCTATGTCTGAACCATGTTGTCAATGAAACCCCAAGTAGTAAGTTAACCTAAAGTTTAGGTTTGATGCTTCTATCATTGAGGGTATGAATCAGACAGTGAGATGAACATGTGTCTCTTTACCCATAAAGAACACGAACACCTATTTTTGCTTTTTTTGTATTAATACTCTTAAGCATGTAAAACTCCTAGGCAAACATGGTTAAGAACAAACACATGTAGTCAGAGTCCTAAACCTGACAAAAAGGATTGTAGTGGTTTAATGGCTGAAAAACTGGGTTTGGGATATGGTTTTACCAAAAAGGCATGTTTTATATGTGGAAGTTTTAGCCATCTTATTAGAGATTGTGATTTCCATGAGAAAAGGATGGCTAAACAAGCTGAATTAAACAATAGGATGAGTAAGGGGTCTGGTCAAAGGGAGATTAGGCCAGTATGATAATGTGCAAGAGTCTGACTTCATCAAAACCAATGTGTTCAAAAGCAGTACATCAATAGAATGGCAAGATTCAGTTAATACTACTCGAACGAACGGTCTAAACATATTAATACTATTAGAATAGCGATCCTAACAACAGTTATATGCTAGGCATAATTTTACATAGACAGGCAAGTACCAACTTATTGCTTCTAAGAAAGTTATTACAGTTAGCCTATTATGAATAATGCTTAGACCAAAAATGATTTTCAGGAAAACGACTTTTACCTTTTAGGAAAAGCACTTTAATTAGAAACAAACAAACACTGAGAACCAATTTTTCATATCAAAAGTTAATACTGTGAGGTTATATGCAGTTAGTGCTATGGGTGGAAAGGGAAAACTACTATTAAGCCCTCAGTGGTTTGTAATTAGAGACACAAACGACATTACTTGAACCAAAGTCTACCAAATAACCAATGGTGGATCAAGTCTATAAATTATGTTCCTTTAAAGATCCACTAGGCAGACCAAGCCCAAAAAGGCCTGGTCCCTATGGGAACTAATCTCCTTGTTATTTAATGTGCACGATTTTCACAAAGTATGCTTTAACGAATAAAGGATTGTTGATAGTGGATGTTCGAGGCACATGAACTGGGAAACAAGGCCTACCTTGCTGAATATCAAGACTTTAATGGTGGCCCTGTTGCTTTTGGAGGAAGTAAAGGTTACATAACTGGTAAAGGTAAAATAAAAATAGGAAAGTTAGATTTTGAGGATGTGTGCTTTGTGAAAGAACTACAGCATTTCAATTATTTTTCCTATGTCACAGATGTGTGACAAGAAGAACAGGTTCTTTTCAAAAACACTGATTACTCTGTGTTGTCTCCTGATTTTAAGTTATGATTGAAAATCAAGTATTACTTTGAATCCCTAGACAAAACAATATGTACACTTTCATTTAGAAAACATTTTATTGCTTCTAGAGGTATAGCCTGTTTGATTGAAAAAAAAAGGCATATTTGATGGAATCTAACAAATGGCACAGGGAGGTTGAGTCTGTTAACTTTAAAACTTAAACAAATTGTGAAGGGAAACCTTGTAAGAGGTTTATACTTCAAAGATTTTTCAAAATGACCACACTTGTTTTGCCATGTGACCCATTTGAATACCATTGACACCTGGGCAAGTTTGATGGGAAATCAGATGAAGGATTTTTAGTAGGTATTATAAAGATTTAAAGATCTCGGATGGAAAATACGAAGTCTAAAGACAATGACAAAGGCTCAAGATCAAAGATCACAAAGCATGAAGGAAGAAGCCTTCAACGTAGACATAGACAAAGATCACAAGAGCTTAACGACAATAGCAATCTCATTAATCTCACGAGGAAGTGTCACAATGAACTAACTTCGGGGGAGATTATTAGCCTCAAAATATTGAGTCGAACAATGGAAGTTCATTCATAATTATATTAGGTCTCGGTCACTAAATTAATATACGTTATATTAGGCTAGACGGGTAAACGGGCTCTTATTTGTAATCTAATTGGTCACGTGTATCGGGCAAAAGCCCAAGTAAACCCGAGCCTGACCCGTAGAATTACTAAAGGCATGCAAGCCTTTTAGTCTTCACTATAAATACCCCTCTCCAAAGAAGGAGAGGGTGTTGGTTCATTTGTAAACTTTGTTCTTGCAAGTAATTCAACCATTTTTCTCTCTCTAAATTTCTTCTAATTTCCTTCTCTTTTCTACTTGTATTCGAGCAACATGATAATGAAGTGAAGTGATAAAGGGTAACCGACAAGTTAGTACCGACAGTGCAAAGTTAATACCGTTGGGCAAGGATAGTACCGCTATAAAGACGTTGGAGGAAATACCGCCAAGGGTCTAAAGTGTAAATTGAAACGGTTTCTTTGATTTTGGGTTTGTTCAACCAATATAAACCCATCTCAATTGCACAATTTAATCACGTAAACTCTCTTAATCGCTTTCTTCTATCAAACCCCAATCTTTTACTCATCGTCGCTTATCAATTCATCAAGTATGGATGTTCTTGAATCATGCCCTAAACACAACATGGTCGCTTACTTGGAAAAGACTGGTGGGAATACAGAGTTTCATGAGATTATCAGCTTTCTTATGCGAAACTCCATTCACTATGCTCTCACTGTAAGTCATGTAGTCTCTACTACATTTGTTGAACAGTTTTGGATGTCTGCTAAATCCAAACTAATCAACAATGTTAGGTATATTACTGCCAAAGTAGCTAGCAAGCCTGTGTCTATCTCAGAGGCACCAATAAGAAGTGATCTTCTTTTTGATGATGCTGATGGGATAGGTTCTTTACCAAATCAGGCTATATTTGATGCTATTCAGCAAATGGGATATGAGGGGGATCTAACTGTCTTAACATTTAACAAAGCCCTGTTTTCACCTGAGTGAAGATTTCTTTTTCATACCATGAATCACTGCATAAGTTCAAAAAGTACTTCTTGGGATCAAATTCCCACTAATATTGCCACAGCAGTAATTTGCTTAACCACTAATCAGAAATATAATTTTTCTAAATTAATTTTTGATGGTATGATGCGACACTTGGATGCAAAGAAAAAGTTTGTTATGTATCCAAGATTTATTTTAGTCTTTTTGGATAAACAGCTAAAGAATGTGCCTGTGCCCTTAGACCATTTTCCTATTAATGCTTTAACTAGTAAAGTTTTCTCTTTTATGATTAAAAAGGGAAAACATTTTTCAGGGAAAGTCACACCTCTGTTTCCTAACATGTTGGTTCAACCAACAGAGGATGAGGGTGAAGGGTCAGAAAGACCATCTGAACCTCAACCCATACCCTCTCCTCCTCACCCAAGTACAGACCAACATGAGACACAGACTAACCCTTCTCCCAGACCTTCACCTACTTCTCATATTACTGATTCCATTCCAGAGGGTTCTGGTGGGAATCATGGAGGTCAGTCATCCAGTGATAGATCCCTTTCAGGGAATGAGGGTGGCATGACACTCCAAAGTGTGTATGATCTTTGTATCTCCTTGTGTACACAGGTTACAGATCAAGCCAAAGAAATTAAACACTTGAAGGCACAGATCAAGAAGCTTAAGAAGAAAGCCAAACCTGTTATCACACACCACAGAGCTTGGATGAAGAGTGTATCCATGAAGCAAAGATTGGCAGGAAAGAAATCCTTGAAGAAACAGTGGATGCAAATGGAGTCTGTATCCAAACAGGGGAGGAAATCCGCCAAAGCTGAACCTACAGTCCATAAAGATCCAGCTTTTGATGAGCTTGATGATGATGCAATTGACTATATGGAGACTGAGGATGCTCAAGATGTGGGGAGGACAAGATATGTAGTGCATGAAGAGAAGGAAAGTGCAGTTGATTTACAAAATCAAAAATTTAATGGCCCTTAATGCTCTGAGTGTTTCCTAGAGCCCTTTTATTAAACTAGTAACCAATGTGGCTCATTTTTAGCACGCACCAAGGTCCGCGTTCATCCATGCAACCGTATTAACGACGCATGTACGTTTCCCAATTCTTATATCACTTTACGAACAAGTGTTTACGTAGGTTTTTATTTAAAGTGCGATACTAGGTGTACAGCTGGTCCAAGTTTCATATAAACAAAAGTTAAAAGTTTCACTTGTTAATAAACCCCAACAGTTACTGTTTCCTTGCACATTTTACACCACCCAAGATACATACTCGATTGTATCGCGCATAACTCATACGCCCCTCATTTAACATGCGCAAAATTGTTCTAGTACATCATATATATACATACGTGACACATAGACTTGCAAATAAGGAAAAACACATATAATACAAAGATCATAGGGTTAAACTGTGACTTACAAATGGTCCTAACGCTTTGGTTCGAGTGTGTGTGCTAAATGAAGCTACCCTCGTATGATGCACGTCCTAAAATAATTAACCAAGCTTCCAAGTTTAGTGTATACCTAACCCTAGCTCGTGTAAATCTTCTTATGACCTTGTGTGATAACCTAGTGGTGTTTGTGAGTTCGAATGAGATCAAGGAAGGGGTTTGTTTGCGGTTTGAGACTCGAACTAAGAGAAGAGAGTGTATATGTTTATGGTTTGAGTGAGTGTGAGTTGTAAGAGTGTTAAATGTTAAGTGTGAGTATGTATTTATAGGCAAATAGCTAGTTAACTCTCATAGTTACACAAACACCAAACCATAAAAAAAACTGAAAAAAAATGGAAAATAAAAAAAAACCAAATTCCGTGGCCCTAAAGGTGGTTTTGTGGGTTCTAGTTAACAACATATGGTTTTCTTGCTAAACCACTTAGTACAATCCTTAATTGCACAATATTTGTACAAGATTTATCAAGATACTAGAAATCTTATGATTTGTGTATGTGTGTGTGTATTGCCACGGCAAAACAAGGCAAAGGGAGTCAAATGAGTCTTTATCCATTGTGTATTAGTTAGCTAGGGGACCATTAGTACTAGTATTAATTAGTAGGAGATAACCTGTACTTAGGTCGATCATTTTGGGAGATTTCTAGCATGTTGTTGCATATCCTCCATATGCTTGTAACACAAGAAATTGATAGATTTAGTGTTAAGGATTAGTAAAAAGAGGGTATAGTTTGATACGTAGTAAGTCTAGGTATTTTCGGGGTGTGTCCGAATGTTATTATACTGCGAAACGTAACCCTTTTACGTGACCAATAAAAATATAATACGCAAAGTACATAATTGTCTTCTTAATAATCATTTACTACTCAGTTGATGTAAACCTTAATTTATTTGATGACCGTTTACATTAAATGGTTATTTCTAGTCTACGTGATTTAGCTCAAAAGTAAAATTAAAAGTAAACGCGTATCGAACTAAAATAAATAGTGAGTAATAATAGGAGTCGTAAAATGACCTGAAATTAAGAAATATCACACCAATGTTAAAAACTTGTATTACATTATGAATAGTGATGTAAATCACAATTATTATTCATTCCAGTACGTGGTGAGTAAGCCGACAAACAAGAAAAGAAGGAAAAGGTGTATGCAACAAGTGGTAGAGGGCAAACCCTTCGGGGTTTGCCATGGCGTTCGACTAGAGGATCGAGAGCATTATTTCAGCACCGTTTGTAATCATACTTCAATTTATTTTAGTCAAATATAATTTCGCATATTATTTTGATTGAGCAGATCATGCGGTTTAATTTATAGTTGCTATGTTATTAATTGTGTTTTATTATTTGTTCTTGGCATTTAATTATTTAATTATCTTTTCAAACAGTTCTTGGTAAAGACTACTCAAATCTTTAGATAGATGTTGGTTTGCTAAAATAACTTTATGTTTATCAAATGCACCATGTTATGGCAATAGAAGCATTAAGCTAGTCAAAAGCAAACGGTATTGGTATAAGGACAAAATTCAATTCTGTTGTATGGTTGACAGTTTACAATAACTGTATGGTAATCAACTCACCATATTTTGAAATAAAGAGTTGACTATCCCAGACGAAAAATAAAAAACGGGGCTACTTTGGTAATGAATATACAAATCAGTTTTGGACTGGTAGGTTTGCCAAAAACTACAAAGCCAACTTAGTTGGATTGTTGCTGAAAAGATAAGTTGCTGCTGAAGATGGATAGCTGAAGATGTCAAGATTATTAAAAATCAAAATCAAGATTTGACAGAGTATTTGGATACATCCTCCAAGAACTTAAGATGATTAAACTAGTGAATCATGAAGTTAAATCAAGTTCAACAATATTGTTTAGGAGGGATTGTTAGGAAGTATACTACTTCCTGACTTAATAACGTTTGGTATTATACTTAGTTACGCTAGTTATTAGTCATTATGACAGTACAATATTTAAAGTTATCTACAGTTTGTTAGTACCGTTAGTATATATTGTTTAGTACGTTTATGAGATATGCCATGAGAATCTTATAGTAAATATAGGATTTTCTTTTTCGCGGTTTGTTAGTCAGGATTAGGGTTTTCCTTGGTGTATAATAGGAACTATCTAGGCATAGTTTGATACATGCGTTCATTGTCTAATCTATTAGTTAGCAATCAAATATAAAAGCTTAGTTATCAATATTTCATTGTTCTTATTTGCATTTTAAGTTAGATTCCGGCTTAACTTATAGTGGGTTATTCATTGTTTCTACTGTAGTTTGTGTGTATATCCTTTCTTATTTTAACATCTCTTAAAAATGGTATATGATCTTGAAAAAGGAGGGTGCGAATGAGGTTATTAATTGTACGAACCATTCGTTCAAACTTTTCATACTGTTGAGAGGTTTAGGGACATGAAAAGCGGAATTGAATTCCATTTTGGGTAAAAAGGGTATGTAGGTGACGGTTGTCGAATTCACCACCATGGTCACATTAGAATGACTTGATTTCACACTTAAATTGAGTGCGAACATAATTACGAAATAATACGAATTTGGACATAACATCAGATTTATTAATCAAATGATAAACCCAAACAAACTAAGAATAATGATCTAAAAACAAGACATAATATTTAAAACCAGAAAGGCTCGGAATGGGTGAAGTCCACACATCTGAGTGAATAATATCAAAACACGAACTAATCACAGTACTGGAGCTAACAAACGGAAGCCTCACGTGTTTGCCAAGCTGACAAGCATGACACAGAACGGGAGGCTTTTCTTTATTATACGAAATAAAATTAGAAGAAACAAGTCGACGCATCACTTCACCCCTGGATGTCCAAGGCGTTGATGCCACGTATGTTGACTAACAAGGAAAGCATGAGGGATAGGAGATGGAGCTGTGACTGGGTAAAGATCCCTAGTGCTGTCACAACGGAAAAGCACCCGACGCGTCAGGAAATCCTTAACGGAAAAACCAAACGCATCGAATTCAATAGTGCAATTATTGTCACGAACAAACTGATGAACATATATTAAATTCTTAACAATATGAGAGGTGATAAGAACATGATTTAAGTGAAGAGATTTAGTTGGAGTTGGCAAAATACTATGGCCCGTATTAGTGACGGGTATAGAATGACCGTCACCAACCGAGATAGAGGGATACATACACTTATTAAAAATTTCACTAAGACTATTAACCGAATTATTTAAATGAGAACTCGCACCTGTATCCATGTTCCATGCCTCAGTAGTAGGATCATGTGGAGTCGTGACACTAAAAACATGTGATAATATCGTCTCATGTCCCGCACTTTGACCCGACTGTCGCAAGTTAACCGGCTGACCCGATTGACCCAAACCAAAAAATACAAGCTGACCCGGCTGTTCAGTAGCGGTGGGCTGAACTTGCTGATATGGGCCCGATGGATAATAAACATGATGGGCCGGCTGAGTAACATGGTGGGCCGAATGTGAGTTAAAGCTTGGTGGGCTGGTCATAGGTGAAGGAAGCTGGGCCGGTCCAAGGTATCCCGTGTGTAAAGCAACATGTACATTAGAAGAATTGCTACTGGTGGTATTCATATTGATAGTACGTGAAACTAAGATACCACAGAAACCAAGATATGCTTAATTTGTTAAATAAATAACAAATTTGTTACCAAAGAAACCAAGATACCACAGATCTAAAGATAAAGCTTAATTGTGAATTGATTTTTTTTAACCAAAAACAAATTACTTGTGGTTAGAAAACAAAGTAAGGCTGTGAATGATTTTAGTCTTTGTGATGTCGTGTGTTTAGAGTTTATTTGGGGCTGGACGAAGGTATAAAACAAAACAGGAAGAGGAGATGTATGCTAAACCAGATTCGTAACCTTAGCACGAATAACAACCTCGTGACCTAAAGCACGAAGAACAACGAGTTGTGTGGATTAATGACCGAGCACAATCACCAACACAAACTTGAGAAAAAAATCGACTGTTTTTAGGGTTTTATTGAGAACCGGTATGACTTGATACCATGTAGGATTGTGTGAAAATGTGTGTCCATTATTATTAAATATCAAGACTATATATACATGAGTTTTGACTATTCTTGAAGTAGGCTAAAGTCCATTACAAATATGACATAATATAACGGGCTAACAAAAGACACCCAGAGTAAGAAAAAAAGGAGGAAGGAAAAGTGATATAAATAAGATATTTCGTGTGTATACATCGACAAAAAAATAATGAAAAAGCGACTTGCATCGGTTGAATTCCTAGACACTATTCTATCTTTTTGTTCCATTTAATGTTGAAATTTGCACAAACATATAAACAAAGAACAAAAGGTAAAACGCTTGGCTTGAAAAGCTATAACAAAGGAGACGATGTGTACGTGTCATGATAAGACATCCTATTAAGCATCTTTCGGTGTTTATGAGCCATCTAATTCATTTTTTAACATTAAGATATGTTAATGATATGATTTGTGAATAAAGTAATCACGCCAGTTTTGTAACATTAAGATATGTTAATGATATGATTTGTGAATAAAGTAATCACGCATCTACTCCCTAATCAATATTTTTTATTGTAATTGATTTCAAACTTGGACGGCTGTGTGTTTTTTCGTTTTAATATTTGTATCTAAAGGGTCATCTACTTTAACACCCACACACTCTAACAAAAGTTGGCTCTAGTATTGAACTTATCAGCTAATAGTTTCATTTTCAATGAGTAAGACTGTTTGGCGTGTGGTATTTGAGGCTTATAGAGGCTTGAACTTATAAGATATGTTAGTTTATAAAATAAGTTTTGTTTGTCACAAAACTTTATAAAATGTTTTATAAGCCATAAGCGTCTGTAAGCGCAAATCCAATAAAACTGGTTTATGGGCTCATAGTTAGTCAAATTGCTTAAATACTTTTTAAAATATAATTAATTAACATACAAAAGCTTGAAATTGTTAACCCGTAATATTATTATATATGTGTAATGAGCCCACATTTAGAATCATTCAAACTTATGTATATATTGTTTCGGTTATCAATAACACATGACACACACTTTATGCAAACCTACATGATATAGAGCCTAATACCGGTCCTCCACAAAAAAAAAAAAAAAACCCTAACTTTTTCTTCCGTCGTGCAAGGTCACGAGTTGTGTGCAAGGTCACACGTAATTGTTTTGGTCGTGCTTTAGGTCACGCTTGTGTTTCTTGTGCAAGGTCACGAGATTATTGCTTTATTTGTTTGGTTTTTTCTTGTTACCCAGATTCTTTTCCTCATCAATATTACTCACGTCAGTGATCATTCTCAAATACATACCCTATATATTGTTTTGTTTTTGGTTCCCTAGAAAGTTGGATCCACAATTATTTACAGTTAGTCAACAAAAAGGAAAACTATGCAACATCTACTAGTCAATCACGTTGGGCCAATCTATCCAGCCCAGTCCATCTCAAACTTCATAAGCCCACATGGCTTTACAAATAATAGTGCATCTATTGGTCTCAATTTGGGTCTTTATGGACTAACAGGTTATATGGCCCATGCTAATTATGTACCAGCCCAATCCAGCCATTCACCAGTCCAGTATCAGTCCACTTTCAGCCCAGGTCAGGCGAGCTCGAGTTCAGTCCCGGGGCAAAAGACCATTTTGTCGCATGCTTTTAGTGCCATGACTCCTCAAGATCCTACTCTCGGTGCTTGGAATATGGATACAGGTGCGAGCTCTCATCTCAATAACTCAGTTACTAGTCTTAGTGAAATTTTTAATACGTGTATGTATCCGTCTATCTTGGTTGGTGACGGTCATTCTATACCCGTCACTAATACGGGCCATAGTATTTTGCCAACTCCAACTAAATCCCTTCACTTAAATAATATTCTTATCACCCCTCATATTGTCAAGAATTTAATATTTGTTCGTCAATTTGTTCGTGACAACAATTGCACTATCGAATTCAATGCGTTTAGTTTTTCCGTTAAGGATTTCCTGACGCGTCGGGTGCTTCTTCGATGTGACAGCACGGGGATCTTTACCCAGTCACAACTCCATCTTCTATCCCTCATGTTTTCCTTGTTAGTCAGCATACGTGGCACCAGCGTCTTGGACATCCAGGACGTGAAGTGCTACGTCACCTTGTTTCTAATAATTTCATTTCGTGTAATAAGGAAAAACCTCCTGTGCTTTGTCATGCTTGTCAGCTTGGCAAACACGTGAGGCTTTCGTTTGCCGGTTCTAATACTGTCGTTACTTCTTGTTTTGAAATTATTTACTCGGATGTGTGGACTTCACCCATACCGAGTCTTTCAGGGTTTAAATACTATGTTTTGTTTTTAGATCACTATTCGCAGTTTGTTTGGGTTTATCCTTTGTTTAATAAATTTGATGTTTGGTTTAAGTCTGTATTGTTTTGTACCTATGTTCGTACTCAGTTCAATAACCTTCGTAAACTCTTTGCTGACAATTGCATTCAGTTTCGTTTTTCATGTCCAAAAACATCCCAACAAAATGGTAAGTCTGAACGCATGGTTCGTACTATC
>BQNB010085949.1:0-28324 GCA_026074375.1 Tanacetum coccineum | reverse complement strand
GATTTCATAGTAAACACGTACGATACAAAAGGTACGTTATGAATTTATCGACAACGTAAATGACCCTAACACACGAGGTGTTATAGGTTAAGTTAATCTAAGGGTTAAAAACCAAAATATTAAATAAAAATAAATATAAAATAATTTCACTCCCCGGCAACGACGCCAAAAACTTGATTGTGTCGTTGAGGTTAGGTAATTTTAAGTTATCAAGTTTTACTTTTATATTTTTCGACTTTTTATAAAACAACACTTTAACGGGCAGTGTACCCGATCGAATGTAGTTCGTAGTTTCATTGGTAAGTAAGGTGTCGATCACTAAAATCGAGAACGTTAATCTATAGTTCTATCAATATTTTGGTTAACTAGACAAAAGTTAATTTAAACTATGTTAATTCTATTCTATGTTAAACCTATGCTAAACCTATGTTAATCCTAATTCTAACAGATAAAAAGGGGGTGGGGGTTTCAGTCTGAGAGACTGGCACAGGTTTGGTGGTAATTTAGATCAATTTAAAACACAATAGCACACGCAAACAGATAATCAAAAGATAGAAGAGCGGTCTAGCCAAATATAAGAAACATGTATTAACCATGATTAATCCAATTAAAATGTTGGTTTGTTTATTTAGTGTAATGAGTGTTTATCTCGAGGCGGCATATCATTCTAAGATTTAGGCGGTACTTCTTCTTAAAACCTTGACACGTAGAATTCTGTCACAATTAAACGCATCCGCATAAAGCATCCTATTTGCTGATTATAATCTATCTTAGGAGAATAATAATGGTGATCTTATTAAACCCTAGCTTGTGGAGACTTTACCCACTTACTACTTAATGGCAATTTATAGTCTAGTAGTCTACTGTCCAAGTCTTTACCAAAGGAATCAGTACGTTATTTGCTGATCCTAGGTCACCTGCTAGTCCAACTTGTTTACATAAACTAAAGGTAAAGATTGGGCATTAATTGTGATCCTATTATTCTATATATATAAATCACTATATGGAGAGCCATCATGACATCTAGCTAACTTGGTCGATATCACTCGATCCAGTTGAATGATAGGCCGCATACAAAAACACGTAAACAAGTATGAATTGATAAACATAAATAAGCAATTAACGATAAATTAAGCAGTCGATATAAACAAACCAAACATTCAAATCTTTATAATCATGGCTAATACCTAAGGGTATTAGCCCTTAATCATTTTAATCAATACAAGAATAATAATTCAACCAAGGTAAACTAACTGAGTTAAACGAATGATACCAAAAATCGAACGTTTACTAGAGTATAGGAGATTACAAGGTATTTCCTATGGAATTAATAGCTTTGCTTGACCTCTTCTGCTCTACTTGTCTTTTGAAAATCAAATTTTGTGGTTAGGGTATCAAAAATATGATCAAGCACACCTAAAACTCATTTTTAGGTCTTCTATTTATAGTGTTTGGAATTTGGTCGATACGACGTATTGGTTGAGGTCAATACGACGTATCGGAAGTTTCTTGGAGTAAGGACCACATTCAATATCTTCCAGAATATTTTATTACTATATCTTGGATACGACGTATAGAAGTCTTCTGGATACGGCGTATTGGACTTTGTTCTTTGTGGTTTCTTGTGAAGTGCAGGCATAGATACCCCGTATCTTCCTTGATGGATACGACGTATTAGTTGTTAAAACAGTATTCTTCATATTTCTTCGTTTAAGATCCATAATGCGTGCCTTTTAGCTAATTTTCACCAAGTACTCTATAATTACTGTAATTCTCAAATATAAATGATTAAGTACCAATTCTTACAATAATTATACAAAATGGGTAATTTACATGGGATAAATGATGCTATAAAAGTAACATTATTTGATGTCATCTGTAGCATATACATGTTGGATATGTGTTATAAAACCAACAAAGTGTTCAAAATTATAAAAATGGTGCAACTATAAGCCATCTGTGTGCTAAAAATGTAAAGATGGTGCAGCTATAAGCCATCTGTATGATTGTGAAAAATGGAGCTAGTAGCCCATTATTGAAGATCAGATTTTCAGACATGGATACTTAGGCTTATGGATGGACAGTATCTGGTTATGACAACCCTAGATTATTTAGACTATTTGTTTTGTGTATTTTACTTAACACCAATTAATGTGTATCCCATGTCTTATCCTACCCTATATCATTCTCCAACTTAACCTTTGGTTTCGCTCGAATGAGGGAGTGAGCAATCATACATGTCTCATCCGTCGTTACGGATGTCTATGTATGATTTTGCCGCCCTTGTTGGTGTAACGCTTTTGGTAAAATTGGCATTTAAAGGATGATACACCCCGTAAACCTATGTGTCACCCCCGTTGCCTTTAAGAGTCATTTAGACCCTAACTCTAACTGGTGTAGATTTGTGTACTTTCCAAGCTTATGATAGAATACATGCTATGACTGATCAGTTGAGCGATCACCCCGAAAATGAAACACTTAGACTAGTTTAAGAGTTGAGTGATTTTGATCCCCTTTTCGTGAGGTGTTCGGCTTTGATGTTTTCTAGCATAAGTAAATTATGAATTCATTTCTCTGAGTTAAATTGGGGAAATCTTTTTATAAATTATTCTAACAGGTCTACTTGAGGGCAAGTAGAAGTCAAGTGGGTGGATATTTGATAACATCAAATATTTAATACTTTTTGGTATCAAATTCCCTATCAAAATGCTCGTAAATATCTCATAAATGCCTAAAAATGATACTTAATCACTTATTATGTCGTTTACAAGAAAAACGCAAGCATTTGAACGAAATGAAGTGAAAATGGATGCTTCTACTGAAGAAACACTTATAAAGTTATTAACTTATGATTTGGAGATATTATGAAGGGCTCGTGAAAGAATTATGTGAAGAAATGAAGCCAAAGAGTTGAAGAAATGCTCTTGAGATATCTTGGGAAATATGATCTAGTATTTTGACCATAACTTCTTCATACTAACTCATTTGAAGTTGATTCAAGCGGCCATGGATTGAGGAAAATGATATCTACAACTTTCGTGTTTTGGGTTAAAGCCGGATCACAACTAAAGAATCACAAGTTTGCAATAACTACAATTTTGCTAAAGGATTACGTAGTAACAAAACACATCAGTTACGCCATAACCCCTTTTACGACATAACCTAACAAATTGATTACGCCATAAACCTGCCACATTGGAGATTGATCATCCTAGTCATGGCTACGGCATAACCAAACAAATCAGTTACGTCGTAACCAATTTTAAGCCTGAATCATGGAAAGTCTACATCAGCATGATTACATCGTAACCAAACAAATTAGTTACGCCGTAACCAAGTCGAAACCTATAAATAAGGGCCGAATTTAGCCCAAATAATCATCCATTCTTCCTCCCATCTGAGGGGACGACTGTGACATCACCCCAAGTCATTTTCCAGCACTCACCAGCCATTCTAGAAGATAGAATCCGGTCCTGATCATCATCATCATACTAGTTTGGTTTGATTATCATGTTTTCATTAATTTCGTTAATTGACAGAGATATTGATTGTATGAATACAATTTTCGGCTAAGCTTTTCTTATTAATTATCATTATGATTCATTTACATCTTGTTAATTCTTGGTTTCTATTTGATTATAATACTTTGATCATAAAAATGCCAAATATGATGCTCGCTTACCATGACCAGTGGGACAAAATTCCAGTTACTATGACTAGTGTGGCCGGGATTCTGCTAGATAAGTGGGGATTAGATGACCATTCGATCCTAGCTTTCCCAACTAGTAGAATAAATCAAATCATTAAGTTAATTAAGAAGTAATTAGGGCTGCACTTTCTTTCCTTCGATCCTACTTAGATCATTTCAATTAAAGTTTTCATGTTCTTAAATCTAAACGCGATAATTTAAATTGCTTTCTAGTTTAAAAGTAGATAGCCTCGTGTTAGAAGTCTTACACATAGCTCTTTGGGTCGACCTCGGACTTATCCCAAGTATACTACACGCGACCGGGTACACTGCTCGTTACTATATAGATCTTAGGTGGTTCGCAGTTTATAAATTTAAAACCTGATCCATTTAAAAGAAAATACACATTAGAAATCATAGGGTATCTCAGGCAGCTAGTTTTTATCAGCTTCTAGGTCATTTTTGGGGTTCTTAACCCCTTTTGTATCTACCAATTACTCCATGTTTTAATCAAGTGAAGTTCTTTATCCTTTAATCTTTCAATATGTCTTGTTGTCTAATTAATTATTGTTCTTCTGCGGTCCGGGTCGGGGGGGGGGTAAGATGGGCAGGTGGGGGGGTGGCGTATGGGATAGGCGGGTGGGGTTGGGGTGTGGGGGGGGTTACTTATGATTGCATGAAACTTAGTTTGTAGATCCTTTTAATATTGCTTCTTGTTGATGGATGTGTTCGTTAGGCTCTAGAAAACTAGCCATAAAATATTACATTGGCATAGACGTCTAGGGAAATGTGATTATGTAGAAAGGATACCATCGGTAACAGTCTTCATACTACCTTACCCTTATATGGTTGATCACCTTTTAAGTGTTTTAACGCATGTAATGTACTCTTAGGGGCCTTGTAATAGTCTTCATACTACCTTAATTGTGCGTTGCCTTAACGAAGTATTACATAGACGGCGGGTTCGTGTAATTCGTTCATGAATTAGAAAATACTTACACATCGCATCACAAGGGTGACGGGCAATAGAACTAGGAGAAGCAAACTAAGGATTAGTGCATGATTAATTAAACATATTTATTTACCTATACGAGTTTCCACGTTAGTTTAGATTTAATTTAGTTATTTAGTTGAATTAGTTTAAAACCAAACCCCCCTTCAAAACCGAGATTTTAATTGTTTTCATAAATTATAAAAATACAAAATATAATCTTCTTTCCACCCCTAGACCTTAGTTATATTTAGTTCGAACCTTCACACGTTATTCCCCTAGAGAACAATAACAATCCCCGAGTCTTGCCTATACTACACTACAACGGTTAGGTACACTGCCTAAAGAGTTGTAAAACTTCGATGCTTGCAACCCTCGCATCAAATTTTTGGCGTCGATGAGTAGGGAATAGTATGGTTTTGAATTTTATGTAGCTTAGGTCTACTCACTTGATTGTCTATTTTCTTCTTTGTAAGTTTGTTTTGTAATTTCCATCTGATTATTTCATTCTTCGTTATGGAGAACGCGAATCCATTTGTACCCGTCCCACCAAACAAAATCCGTGCAAAAATAACCCAAGAGCTCAATGAGCTTTGGCCAATTTCTGTCATGATCAATTATCGCCTTGAGAACATTGGCCACATACATATCCCAATTCCACCACCTGTCCCCTTCGACCAATTGCTCGATGATTTTATAAACCCACCTGATGTGTTAGAGATGGATGACTCAGTGTCGGATATTGAGTCTAATGACACGCCCCTTGTCTCACCCTTTCTTGATTCTGATGACGAGTCAGATGATAGAGAAGTGATTAAAGAATTGAATGAATATGGGAACGCAGGCAATTTCTACCATAATAGAATAATTAATAGCATTGATGAAAACGACTTAACATTCCCTTGCATGATAGGTTTTAATAAATTTGTAGCCTACTTTGATCCCTTTTTGCTAATGAACATCATTACGCGTAAGGCTTATAACACTATAATGGTAGAGGGGCTCGAAAGCACGAGAAAGAACTCGATAGCCATTGTTAGGGATGTTTACGTGTTCATTGGAAGTTTTACCTATGTTACAAAATTTGTGGTATTAGAGGACATAGGGGAGTTTACTTTATGTGTTCATTGGAAGTTTTACCTATGTTACGAAATTTGTGGTATTAGAGGACATAGGGGAGTTTATTGTGAGCGCCATGGCAGATGTTGTGATGGGAAGACCCTTTAGAGCTGTTAGTCAATTAGAATATGATTGTGTCAAGGGGTTGATCTCATTCACTAGGATCTTCGATACCTACATCTTTCGGATGCCTCGTTTACTACTTAAGCTTAAAAAGTTTGAATGGAGTAAGGTTCCACCTATATTGGTACTAAGCCAATGAAATTTGATGGGCGGAATCAAGTACTCTCATGAAAAAAATAAGTTGATGTACAAAAATTGCTTAAACCTAGGTCCCGAATACCAAATTGATGAGAATATGAAAGAATGGCTCACCCGTGGACATGTGAGTGTTGATGAAGTCACGTAAGAAGTGTGACTCCGAGTCTAGCTACAAGACTTGTTAAATAAACAAAAGCGCTTATCGGAAGGCAACCAATCTTTTATTTTCATGCATTTTAGGAGTGTCGTGTGTTTTAATTCTCTATTGTTTGTTTTATTATGTTTGAATTATGTGATCATGCTTTGTTTTGTCTTTAACTTTGTCTTAATTGCAATCAAAGGTATTTTACATCAAATAATGTTAAAGGAAAATATCTAGTTTATAAGAACCATTTCAAACATATTAAATAAATAGTTTAGATTAATTCGCGTCTTGTGTCATGTTAGAGTCATATGATTGTACTAATTATTCTCGTAGTTTATGCAGTAATTTTTCCATGAAATAACTAATAGGATTTGCGTGTAGAAATTTTTCCAAGAAATAAAAAAAAATATTTACAGGCTCTGGAGACGGCGTCAGGGTTAATCCTGACGGCGTCACGTCTCCAGCTACAGTAAATTTCAAATTTTTTTATTTTGAAGAATTACTTTTGTATAATTCCAGAATTTGTAATTTTCTTAAAAATTGCAGAAAACCACAATTGCATTAGTACATTCATCCTATCTTTGTTGCTTTCGTAGTGTCTAAACCCTAAACAATTAAGTTGTATATTATTATCCCGCTGATGTGTCGTCGTGTAGGTGTATTTTATGATAGTTCAAGTTTTGAATTTATATTTTGCCGACTTTACAAAAAACAGCACTTTAACGGGCAGTCTACCTGGTCAGATAGAGTTTCGTGGTAAGTAGGGTGTCGATCACTAAGAGCGAGAACTAATCTTTTATTTTATTAGTATTTTAGTTAACTAAACTAAGTTAATTTAAACTATGTTAATTATATTCTATGTTAAACATATGCTAAACCTATGTTAATCCTAATTCTAACGGATAAAGAGGGGTTTCAGCCTGAGAGACTGGCACAGGTTTGTGGTGACTTAGATCTACTTAAGACACAA
Organism: Tanacetum coccineum; assembly: GCA_026074375.1. Lineage (NCBI taxonomy): Eukaryota > Viridiplantae > Streptophyta > Magnoliopsida > Asterales > Asteraceae > Tanacetum > Tanacetum coccineum. The sequence goes on along the minus strand of BQNB010085949.1, from coordinate 21,150 downwards.
TAACACACGCAAGCAAACAGACAAAAGATAAAAGAGCGGTCTAGCTAAATATAAGAAAACTATATTAACCATGATTAATCCAATTAGAACGTTGGTTTGTTTATTTACTGCAGTGAATACTTATTTTGTAACAACCTGTGTTTTAGGCCGACGATTTTCTCGAGCCATGATTTATTTTCTACGATTGATATGGAATAATCATTTTTCGTTTTGGGCGATTTGATAAAAATCATTATTTTTGACTATTTTGCAAGCCGTGTTTCGAATTTCTATTCGTTTGAGCGTTTGAACGTTTGAGAAGATTAGAAAATTTCATATTTTGCTCCGAGAGCGAATTTATATTTATTTTAGTGTTTTATGGTTTTCCCCGAGTTTTTGTGAAAACCTTGTCTAAAGTCTTGTTTTACGTGATTTAACATTTTTTTAATGTTTTAAAACTAAATAAAGTTTGACGGAATAAAAATAATTACGAGTTTATACAACCCGAGCCCTTTTGGTCGGTTGAGGACACGAAACAAACACCCTTTGTATTAACTTTGAAAGACTATGGAGGAGGAAGGACTATTTGTGTCAAAACCTCAAACTAGTTCCCTATATAAACAAACTAATACCTTTATTTTAACATTTTACAAAAAAAAATTATCTCTCTTGTCCCCTTTGCTCCCTAGCCGACGGTCACCACAAGGAGCCACCAAAACCGGCCGTCGAGCCACATGCAATACGATCAGTATACAAAATATTAATCCCCACATCGATACCTACAAAACCCACTAAGAAATTTCAACATGCAATAAGTATTTTAGTTTTTGAAATTTAGTTCGAGTTCTTGCTGAGTGGGTTAAAAATATTGTTGTTGGTGATAAGTAAGGTAATTATTGGAAGTTAAAAATGTTCGGTTTTGTGTCTTGGGTTTGGTTCAAACAACGGTCACCAAAGAGGGGAAGCCGAAAACATTTTTGTGAAGTTTTGTAAGTATTTTGATACCAGTATTATAATTATTTTCATGATTTGATCAATTTTGAAAAATTGCATGTGATGAAATCCGAATGGGTCTTGCGCTAGGCTAGATTAGATTTTGATATTGGATGATTGAACAATTGTGATATCGTGTATAGGTGATTTTAGATAGGTTGCGAGTTGATTTTTGGGATAAAAATAGTTTTTGGCGCGTTTGGTAACATTCAATTTCGAGCAGAAACTTTGGCGCGGAAAACGAGGTTCGAGATTTTGTAATTTGTTTTTGGGTTAGAAAATATGATAGAGGGTATTTTTACGATCGTTTTGGTATAAAGTGGGTTGCGTAACTCTTAATAACGAAGAAGTTACGGCGAAAACAAGATTTGAAACCTTATAAACTATTTTCAGCACTTTTAGAAAATAAAGTGTCGGCAGAATTCAAAACGTCCGATTTGAGAACTTTTGAGTCCGTTTTGGCCTTCCGGCGAAACACGAAAGTTGTTCGGAATGTCGTTTTACTTTGCTGCGAGGCTTGTTAGTTTTAAAAATGCACGATAACGGGTCAAAACTTGAAGATAAAATTCTGCAATATATTAAAAAGGTACTAGTTTTCTGCAGAAACTTGCAGGGGCATTTTCGTTATTTTCCTTCAAATTTCGGGTCTCGGGTAAAACTAAAAAGTTGTTCGAAATGTCGTTTTACATCAAAATGCTTTAGAGTCCGAGTCGTGAAAATGTGATTCAACTGGTCGTTTTGGACGGGTCGGATTTAAAGAAAATATATATTTAAAAAAGTCAAATAAAGTCAAACATTGACTTTATTATGTCAAAAGGGTTAACATGAGACTTGTTGGGTTTTTATAAAGATAATGAACACTATTATTATTACGATCATGGTTGTTTGACGACTTTAATGAACGAGGACGTTTCTAAAAATAGAAACTTTATGATTAAGAACATATATGCATATAAGTATATAAGGAAAGGTATCGTCGAGAGTGTCATATTAATGGCGAGACTTGAATAGATGGCCATAAATAGAAAATAAAAAGTTTTGTGGACTAACACGTCCGAATGGTCGGACTTTCTAAAATAGAAAGTTTTCGAAAATAGAAAGTTTTCAATAAAGTGATACAACTCATGTTTGAATGAAAGATAGTATCTAAAGAGTACTAAATGTTAGGATCTGGGTCGCGCAAGAGGATTTCTCATCACATGTATATTTATATAATTTTTATCGTTGCGATGTACGTATCAATCGATCATACTTTATTATATAGTGGCCGAGCGACATAATTATAGGTCGTGGTCGAGATCGTTATTGATACGTTTCGTGCTTTAATTGGATTGTTGGTCGTGGTCTTCGATCAAGGCGAGTTCATAGCCTCGCTTTTAAATGCTTTGAATGTTTTATAAACCCGCGAGGGGGATACATCATGTTTTGAAAAATAGAACACAAGTAACATTAGGTGTACTTGTTGTTGCTTGTTCTGAAAAGTAGAACGCAAGTAGTTTTAAACATACTTGTTGTTGCTTGTTTTATAAATTGAACATAAGCAGTTTTATACATGTTTGATGTTGTGGTTTGTTCTAAAAATTGAACGCAAGTGTTTTGAAATGATAATATGATTTCATTGTCATGAGTATATGCCTTTTGTTGTGTGATCGTTAATTACCGAGGAGGTAAACACTGAATGCATTAAATAGATCTATTGGGTTTGACAACCCTGTCCGGGGTATGAATCCGAAGGTGAGCACCTTGTAACGGACATTTTGTATTGAGAAAGGGGTGGTGGCATACTACCCGGTCAGTTATTTATCTATAATGATAAATGTGTTAGGGTTCGATACACGGGCTCATGAAAGTTGGAAATGTGGTGTGGCTTGCCTAGCTAGCAAGTCATACATGTTTTTGGTGGAACCAAACATCGTTCTAAGGTTATAAATGTTTTGTGGAACCAATTATATGTTCTAATTGTTACTTGAAAACTCTATGAATTCACCCAACCATTGTGCTGACGTTTTTAAGCATGTATCTCTGGTTTAGGTGCTTTTGCTTGCTTGGATGGGATGGAACGCGGATATCGAAGGACACGGACTTGGTGAAATTTTATACATTCGATAATGTGATTTTTAGAAAACGAGTCGTGTTATGACTCATTAGAAATATATTTTTCTAAACTAGTTTGGGACCTTGTAACTCTGATCGTCTTTTTAAATAAATCAAATGTGATTTTGCTTTATAAACGTCTCTTTTGAAGTCGTTTACTGTGACTCGTGTGCTTGTATTATGAAGTAACACCTCAAAGTGATATTCCGCTGCGTTGTAAATTTGGATGTGTTACAGAATGGTATCAGCGCACTGGTTATAGCGAACTAGGTCGTTTTCAAAAACCTGGTCTATAACTGTTTTCGAAAGATTTTCACGAGTCATTCACCGTTGTCTGATATCCGCGCGCGCGTTGTTCCCGATCCTTAGATGCCTGGTGTGATGCTTTTAATTGCATTCTATGTGCGTAACAAGGTGGGTAGCACTTAGTATGAATGATATGTGTGTATATGTATTTATATATATGGCATCCGTTCTATGATGAACTTATATATATGTATTTTGATATTCGCTACTTGCGAAGAGTTTAATTTTGATGAGTATTGATGCTACTTGATGGAAGCATCGTTGTTATATGATGAGTATAATTTCGTGTATGTATAAGTGATATATGCGACCTTTGCTAATATAAGTATCATGGACGCGACACTATCTCCCGATTGTGTGTTCGATTTTCCGCGTAATATGTCGTTTGGAAACATCTGTTTCCGAAACTTTCAAATAAAGTTGCCGTGTTGTGTTTCGATTCCCTTACATAGACCTCTACCTAGTATGTCTTAAAGGTTGAATTCTGGAAACCTATAAGCTTTGTGTTTAAAAGTGTGCCAAATAATTAGGCACGGCTTTGTATTGGGGTTTGGAGGAAATTAAAATGATGTTTGGTTGGATTTGAATTGGGTTTAGAAGACTCTTTCAAACCAATAGGTTGTTTGTTGTTTTTAGAAATGATTTTGACTTGTAGGATTCTGTAATGTGTCCTGGGTTATAGACCTATGTATGTGGTATGCTATTTTTGATTGCTTGTGCATGTTTGCGTTGTATGATAGTAGTAAAGTCAGTCACAAAGATGTGCGGGTTTTGGTACTAGGTATGCATGGGGATGAGATGCAGTTATAAATACAGTGGCCAACGTAATTATAAATGTATCGCGACTCACGCATGCTTACGTCATCCTGCTCGTTCAAATTAGTGTTGACACCATGGGATCATATATGAGTATTGTTATGGTATGTATCTAGTGTTGCTTGTGTTTTAGTTAGTTTGGTGAAAATTCCTAAGTATTGGGTAATTACAAGTCGGGTTTAAGATTTTTACCTTTAACTTTTCTCCGAGAGTATGATTATTTGATTTTCATGTTTTATGGCCTTTATATATGTTAGCCAACCCTCATACTTAACGTTACCCATGTTCTCCCTCGTATAAATATTGCCGCCAAAGTGCTGGCCGGCTTACTGCCGCATCGCAAAGAAGGGAACGGGTGGACGAGTTGGTAGATGTGGTAGAGGAATGAGAAAGCCTAAGAGAGGAAATATTGATCAAGTTGATGTTTTTGTATTAACTATTCAAAAGGAAATTATGGTGCCTATAGAGGACTCATAGGTCTGTTACCTTTAATTGGGCTCACGTCAATGGTATCCATAGATTTCATGTTTCGATCGTATCTGTAAGCTACAAAAATTTGTCGTAATTTCTTAGAGACTGCTTTTGATTAGCAGCCCGTTGGGAGTGTTTTAAAATATTTTTGGTATATGAAGACCTGAGAGATTGTACTAGGAAGTAAAGAAACACCTTAGGTACATGCAGGAGTTCAGATGGAGTTATATCGACGTCGAACGAGTGAGTTATCGCCGAAACGGCAAAACTAATCAAAAATTAAGACAAGAATTTGAATGAGTAATATGTCTAAGAATTTATATGGCAACCCCTGGATGTGTAAAACTAAAAGTTCTGAGTATTGAACAAACTTAGATTTGAATGATTGTTTCGACCTTTGTGGACTCACGGTTTAGGAGATGCGTTGAAAATGTGAAAGAGGTAGAATCCATAAAATCATCAAGAAGCTAAAGGTTTATTAGTTTGTGGTTATTGTTGCCTCAAAGTTTTCATCTTATCACCGATGTTGTGATTGTACATTCTTTAGTCATGGTTTTAATTTAGAGCCCCATTAGAGCTATGTATGTGATGTTCTGGTAACGTGGGTGGTTTGGGCTAGGTTTCCATAGTTACCTTAGATTTCATCCTGTTTCGATAGGATCTAGGTTTTTGGGAAAATGTAGCGGTTCCCGCTAGCACTCTTTTACGCGTGTATCTTCTTTGTTTACCCATATCCTTGTTTGGGTATTCTTTATACTTGCTATGATCTTTAACTTTAAATCAACCTGATGACATTTTACAAATCACTGATTTTGACCCATGAATCTTTCTTTTTAAACGCTTATCAAAAAAAATATTATGAATGCCATTCTACAAAGCATGCCAATTTCAAACCATTTGAAAAAAAATCTTTATGCAACTCCAACTGAAATGATATTTTTATAGATGATGGTAAATTCTAAATTGTGTAGTCGACTTAGAAGGTCACTTAGACCTGACCTTGTGGAAGAGATCTTGATCAAACTAGTCATTGTAAGTAAGCCTAAGAAGGACTATGGAGTTTAGGTCGCCTAAGAAGTAGACCGGTTTCTTGTTATAGCGAGACTTAGTATGAAGTCAGATTGAACATCCGCATGCCATGTATCGGCAAGTTCTCGAAGGCTAGATGTAGCGTTAAATGCCATTGTGCGGGGGTGAATGTATATATATACATCCTGGTTCATATGATTTAAATGGGCAAAGTTGGGTGTAGTATCCCTCACTCCTTGACGAAGGGACTCGAAATGTGTGTAGAGGAGCGAATGATTGAAACTCTAGAAAATTTGATGGCGACATCCGTTACCATTCTGGAGAAGCAATCAAAATAGCCAACACCTTGAGTCCAAAGGAATGAAAACATGAGCTGGGATAAATTGTTCAAGGAATGTGTGTGGTTTCCTCGACTTAATTAGTGGTAATGTTGTGTGATTTATGTGTTTTGATCATCGAGGATAAGTATGGAGCGCTACATGACGCCTGACTTAAAGTTGGGTATAGTGATCCTTACTCCTTGAACGTAATGACTTGGTAGCGTGAAGCCAAGCGAGAAGATCAAGAACCCTAATAGAACCCAATGACGGCATCCGTCACCATTTTTGGGGGGGGATAATTGAAATAGCTTACGCCTCAGATCGAAGGGAATGAAGTCGGGAATTTAGAAGAAATTGTCTAGTGAATGTGTGTTGTAGTCTAGACGTATCTAGTCTATATGTCTAATGACTAATAGGATATATTGGAATCGAACCAATCGTGATAATCGTCCAATAAGGGACAATTGAAATCGCCGTCTTTGAGAGCACGGTTATTGAATCCTTGATGCTCGAGTAAATTCAATTAACCTTTTATGTTTTCTTGTGAGATTATCGCCACCGACTATGTGCAAATTATGCTCTATGTGTTTATGTGCACTCGATTTATAGTAAGCGCTTAGGTCGCTTTAGTGTTGCCAATAATGTGGCATTAAGATTTGGATGAATGGGTATGCCTACCCATGGTTTAATTGCTAAGGCTTAATTATAATCAAGCATGATGTGTGATAGTGGTGTATTAGATGCTAAGGCATAAGTGTAAGCGAGCCTGATTGATGCTAGTGTTATCCTAGGCCAATGTGTGAAATTTTGTGCGTGTATGTGTATAGTACTATGGTACGTTTTGAAGTAGTCGTCTACTCTGACATATGGAGAGCGACATGGTGATTTTCAGAATATTTATTTTTTGTGGCTCTATGTGTGTTCTCTCTTGATAAGAGCGATTGAGAATGATATGTCTTAGTTTTCTTTTTGCTAAGGCTTCCTAGTAAGCGAGCATGATGTGTAATAGTTATCGACAAGGCTTAAATATAAGTGGACTTGATGAAATGCCTAAGTAAAGCTAGGCTAAAATGCGAAGTCACTATAAAGTGACGAATATGTTATTATGTGATTATGTGATCATGTATAAATAGTGCTATAGTGCGCTCGATGGAGAGACGTATACTCCGGATTATTTTCACAATCGGTGGTGCATTCATTAATGAGACCGGGTTGGCGACGTGCGTTTTGTTTTGTTGGTATGACCACCAATTGAGTTTAGGTTGATTTCCCATTTCAAAATATTTTTGAGAGTGGCATGGTGATTTTTCCTGGATGTTTCTGTGGCTTGTTTACATCCTTTTTTGACAAGAGCGATCACATATATGTGTATACTTCGTTGGTAGATTTACCATTGTTATTGTGTTGATTTTTTTTGCCTTGTATTTAGTGAGTGTAACGTCGCGTATCCGTCGCGTGGAACGCATGAGTTCATTCGAGGATCAAAGCCTATATCTTCATGTGTGAGCTTAGGACGAATAAGTGGAATTGAGCACCGGGACGGCTCTCTTTTAAGGTGGGTGGAATGTAACAACCCGGGTTTTAGGCCGACGATTATCCCGAGCCATTATTATTTTCTATGAATGAGTTAGACTAATCATTTTTCGTTTTGGGCGATTTGAAAAAAAATATCGTTTTGGTGATGTCAAAAGCCGTGTTTGAGATTTTATCTATTTATGTGGTTTAGAGATTTTGACATCTCGTTATTTTATCTCGGAAGTTAATTATTTTATTTTTGTATTTTACGGCTTTCCTCGTGTTTTTGTAAAAGCGTGTCAAGAGTTTTGATTCTACGTGATTTAATATTTTATTAAATGTTTTAAACTAAGTTAAGTGTGACGAAAGAAAAATAGTCACAGAAACATAATCTCGAGCCCCGCGTAGTCGGGTATAGGTTGCGATAAAAATTCATGTGTCAAAAACCAAAGTTAGAAAAGAGGGAATGACCAAAGGTGTCAATTGCCTAAAGATATCACACTATAAAAGGATTTTATTACACACAATTTCATTATTTTACCAAAATTTTTACACACACTTGCTCCTCCACCACCATGGCCGCCGACCACCACCATACGCCGCCACCACATGCCAAAAAAATGACATGCAATACGATCCGTCTTCAAAATATTATTACCCTCCTCAATACCTACATATCCCACTAATAAAATGTGACATGCAATAGGTATTTAAGGAGTTTGAGTCCGGGCTTGATTTAACCATTTTTGGTTGAAAAGTGGTAGAAAAAGGGTTAGATAGGTGTGTTTTGAAAGTTGGTTTAATTGGAAAAGGCTCGGTTTTGGTTGTTTGGGTTGCGTCTGGAGTTTGAACCAGAAAGGGGAAGACTGAAACAATTTTTAGTGTTGGGTGTAAGTATTCTAATTACTATTATTGTATTTATTTTCATGATTCGATTGATTATTGATATTTGCATGTGATGAGATCCGAAGAAACTTGCGTCGATTAGATTATATTAAGATATTGGGTGATTGACCGATGTGGATATCGTGTATAGGCTATTTTAGATATGTCGTGAATGGATTTTTGGTCGAAAATGGATTTTAGCGCGTTTTGTAATATGTGAATTCGAGCAGAAAACTAAGCACGTATTTCGAGGGTCGAGAAATTTTAAAAAGTGATTTTTGATTTAGAAATATGATAGAGTTCGTCCTAATGAACGTTTTTGATAATGAAGATTTTACGGCCGATTGAAATTTGAGACTATTTTACTTGTGTATATGCTGTGCAGAAAATAAAACGTCCATTTCGAGCACTTTTGATACCCTTTTAGCCTTCTGGAAACACGAAAGTTGTCCGGAATGCCGTTTCGATTTTGACATGTAAATTTTAGAATTTAACGATTTGAAACGAAGAAGTTAGACCAAGTCGAGGGTTAGAAAATAAAGTATATGTTAAAAACTGCGCAGAAACTTGCAGGGGCATTTTCGTCATTCTCCTTCGAGTTTCGGGTCTCGGGTAAAACTAAAAAGTTGTCTAAAATGTCGTTATACATCAAATTGCTTTAGAGTCCGAGTCGTGAAAATGTGATTTAGTGGGTCAGATTTAAGGAAAATATATATGATACAATTCAAATAAAGTCAAACGTAGACTTAACGCGCCATTTAAGTTGTCGAAAAATGATATAGGTTAGTCAAAATAGTAACTATTATTTTATTGATAATGGTATTTTTAGAACAACGATTGCATTTAAAGATGACGTTTCTAAAAATAGAAACTTTTATAATTAAGTACATATATACATATAAGTATACAAGGAAAGTGTCGTCGAGGGTGTCATATGATGGCAAGACTCTAATAGATGGATACAAATGGAAAAATAAAATATTCTATGGACTAACATGACCAAATGGTCGGACTTACTAAAAGTGATAACTTTCCGAAAAAAGTAACTTCCTAAAAAATAGAATGTTTCCGAAAATAGAAAGTTTTCAATAAAGTGATACGACATATATTTGAAATAAAGATAGTACCTAAAGTATACTAAGAGTTAAGATCTAGGACGCGCAAGTGGATTTCTCATCGCATGTGTAATTGATACGATTTTTATCGTTGCGATGTACGCATCGTTCGATCGTACTTTATTATGTAGTAACCTAGCGACATAATTATAGGTCGCGGTCGAGTTCATTGACAAGACGCTTCGTGATTGATATTTTATTGATCATGGTTTACGATCAAGATGAGTTCATAGCCTCACTTTTGAGCTATTTTTGAATGTTTTATAAACCTGCGAGGGGGATACATGCATGTTTTGAAAAGTAAACACAATTCGTTTTTATACGCACTTGTTGTTATTGTTTTGAAAAGTAGAACACAAGTAGTTTTATACTGTGACAACCATGACTTGAGCAGGTTGGTCAAACCGTAGTGTTGACCTAAGTATATCTATTGCAATGTATGGTTATGTGTTTATACGTGTTTATATGTGTTTATGTGGGATATGTGAGATTGGATAATCAATCCATTGAGCGTGATCGTCTCATTGGGATTGGATTTGTATTGAATTTTGTGAAGTTCATTTCGTTCACTTTTGGTGACAAGGAAATGATTTCGGTGATTGAAGCGGTTTCGTGTTAATTGTGTAAGTAATTATACGTATACGTATTTTTGTGTTAGTAATTTAAGATAAGTTTAGGTTTTAGAGGTTAAGTTAAGAGAAATGAGTTATTTGATGGAGAAATTTCATTTTAATCACTTATAGTGATAATGGAATTGATTGGGTATTTTGAGAGAATTGTTTTAGTTAATATGAGGATGTCTAGGTGATGGATTAAAATGGGAAGTGTGTTATTTGTGAAAGAAATAAGTTTGTTAAAATATGAGAATTTTTGGAAGACTTTCTATTTTTACAAAGTAAATTTGGAATTAAAAAGTTATTTTTAGAGAGTAGTTTATAAGCAAAATGGTTTACCAAATTAGCTTAGGTTTTTATAAAACTTAAGGTATGAAGGTAATTAATTAACTAATATTTTTTTTATATAGATGAATAGTAAAATACGAATTTTAAAAGAAAAAAAAGAAAAGAATAGAAAAAAATAGAGTTGTATTAGAAATCAAACACTAAGTAGACTTTATCTAGAATTACCTTAGAGCCTATAAATACAAAAAAAACCCTAAACCCCTATTGAAGTTGGCCGATTTTTACAAGAGAAGAAAAAGACGAGAATTTTAGGGTTCTTGGTTAAGGTATTTTCAAATCCTTGTTTAGTTCTAGTTATTTAATTTTCAATTTATGTAATCTAAGTATGATGGATTAGGGTTTATAAATTAGGGATTTGATTTTTCTAAAAGTTTATAATGTTATAATGATTGTTTAATCATTAGTTTAATTGGTTACAAGATTTGATCATGCGTTAGGGTCTAGATCGCCCGAATTAGTTGTTTAATTCACTGCAGAAAGTTAGGCAGTTTTGTAACGAGCATAACTCATTCATAAAAAATCAAATAAACAAATTACAACATACTGGAGATAAACTCATAGAGTCTACTTTCTAGAAAAGTTATCCTCGTAAGTTTTTATGGTCGGGAAGTGGGTCAAAAGGTCGTTACAAAATCGGTGTGTAAAACAGTAACGAATTTCAGTTTTGGTTTTGATTTTTCTAAAAATACTTAGACATCTAGTTAGAGGCTCTAAATCACACGTAAGTTAGTTCATATATTGTGTGTGACCCCTGAATTTTTGATAAATCTATAATGAGGTCTAAATTGGTTATCTAACGTCATACTTTTAGAAGGTCAGATTCTGGACGAATTTTGAACACTTTGGAATAATGAATTTCTAAGGGGTATTTGTAAAAGGGTAATGGTTTTGGGAGAGCTATGAGAGGTTCATAAGGAATATAAGTAGCATGGTGAATTTTGATTTGAATTATGGGAGTGTTTAAGTGGTGCGTTTAAGACACATAAGTGGGTAAAAAATTCTGCTCAAAACCAGAAAATATAAAGTGTATCATTAAAGTGTAAATGGCATATGTAGGAGTTGGAAAAGGTTTAAATCAAGTATAGAGCTATGGTAGATAGCTTAGATATCCATCATAGCTGAGGTTACATCATATTGGGTTGAATGTCTAATTGATGGTAGCTTATTGTGTGCTTAATTGTTTAGATTGTCCGTGAAGTGTTTGTGAAGATTTTGTTGGAATCTTTTGGGAAGCTAAGCATCAGGTGAGTTTCATAGCCCCTTTTTCTTATGTTTTCTTGGGGTGAAAATGATGCTATGAGTTTAAATGTTTTAGTTGCTGTGATTATGTGTTTGTATGTTATGTGGTATGCTCCATGGCTTTGTGATCAATTGGAGTCGTTTATGTGGTATGCTCCATGGCTTGGTGATCAATTGGAGTTATTATTATTATTGTTGTTGTTGTGAAGTATGTTAGTTCGGTTGAGAGTGGTGCTTACCACAAACAAATCCAACTGAAGGGTTGAAATAATACCTACTGACTTTGTGTTCCGATCGGAGGGTAGTGAGCTACCCATGACCCTATTGTGAGTATGGAATGATAGACCAGTGGACTGTGGTGTCATGTGTGTTGTTTTGGATTGTTTTACTAATCGCAGCAATTGTTTTGTAAGATTTTGTTATGTGTCTTAACCCTATGACTCTCACCAACCATTATGTTGACGTTTTTAAGCATCATTTTCAGGTGAGCTTCGTGAGAATATTGAGGTTAAGAGAAGTGGCTAAAGTGACTGCTAGGATTGCATTGGAGTTCGCTCCTGAGTTTGTTTATGTTTATCGCCTGGATTTTGTTGAATGTTATTTGATTTTATTAGGTTAATGAAGTATTGTCCTTGTGTTGGTGAAACCCTTTTTCATTAATACAAGATGTCGTTCATTTGGTTTTCGATATTGTCAGGACACATTGTGTCTTTATGACTTAGTTATGCATTTTAATGTTTCTTTATTGTTGACACCATTGTGTTGTGATGATATCCATGATGTTACGCCTCGTGTTTCCGCTTTAGCGGGGTATGACATATACGTACTTGTTGTTGCTTGTTTAATAAATTAAACATGAGCAGTTTTATACATGTTTGATGTTGTTTGTTTGTGAAAACGGAACACAAGTGTTTTTGATATGATAATATAATTTCATTGCCATGAGTATATTCCTTTTGATGTGTGACTGTTAATTACCGAGGAGGTAAACGCTGAATGCATTAAGTAGATCTATTTGGTTTGACAACCCTGTTCGGGGTCTGAATCCGTTGGTGAGCACCCTGTAACGGACATTCTGTATTGAGTCTAGGGGTGGTGGCATACTACTTGGTCAGTTATTTATCTATAATGATAGTTGTGTTAAGGTTCAGTACACGGGCTCATGCAAGTTAGACATGTGGTGTGGCTTGCCTAGCTAGCAAGTCATACGTGTTTTTGTGGAACCAAACTGTGTTCTAAGGTTATAAATGCTTTGTGGAACCAAATATATGTTCTAATTGTTACTTGAAAACTCTATAAATTCACTCAATGTTTCGTTGACGTTTTTAAGCATGTATCTCAGGTTTAGGTGCTTGTGATGGTTTGAATGGGACAGAACGCGGATATCAAGGATTGGAACTCGATGAAATTTTATACATTTGATAAAGGAAATTTTAAGAAAACGAGTCATGATGTGACTCACTAGAAATATATTTTCTAAACTGGTTTGGGACCTTGTAACTCTGATCTTTTTAAATAAATTAAATGTGATTTTGTTTATAAATGTCTCTTTTAAAGTCGTTTATTGTGACTCGTTTGCATGTATTATGAAGTAGCTCCCTAAAGTGGTTATTCTGCTACTTTGTAAATTTGGAGGTGTTACAAGTTTAGTGCTCAGATACAGTTTTAAAGACTCGGTTCAATGACAGTTCAGCGACTGGTTCAGTGACAGTTTAGCGACTGGTTCAGTTTTAGTCACTAGGTTCTAGTGACTAGTCTAGTGACCGGTTCAACACCCATGTCCAGTTTCACTAAACTGAAGGTTAAGATCAGGCATGTGGGTTCAGATCAAGGTTCAGTAACCGGGGTTCAAATTCAGTGATTGGGGTTCATTGACCGGGTTGAGGGTTCAAACTCGATGATTCTGATATGGGGTTCCAAATCATGTTTGGGGGTTCGGATCCTTGAAGTTTGTTGACCGGTTTATATTTGAGGTTCATATTTAATGACAGAGAGTTCAGATCCGAGGGTTCAGTTTTGTGAGTTCAGTCCGGGGGTCAGATATGGTAGTTCAGTCCCTACGGTTTAGTTTAGGGTTTAGTTTTAGATTTTAGCTTTGTAGGGGTTTAGTTTTGTGTTCAGTTTTTATTTGTTTAAATACTGAACTACATACTCCACATTAATCAGTTTCTCTTAGCTATAGTACACCCAAAACTATAACACTGTCACCAAAACTATTTTAATCTCAGATACCCTAGACATCATTGTAGATCTAATTATGTTATGTTTTTTATTTATGAGACCCATAAACATTTGAAAGTATTCCCTTATACTTTCATAGGTTTTCTTGAGTCTTTGATAATGAACCACCACCGCTACTTGTCACGGTTGTTGTTGTTGGTTGATAATCCATTTCTTGTTCTTTAACCGCCAACGTTGCTTGGTCATGTGACCATGAGGGTTTGTGTGATAGCCGCGACACATTCAAGTTTTTTTATTAAGATCTTGATTTGGGATTGTTTGTATTGGACGCATTTAAGATCTTGATTTGGTTTAGGATCTTGCCACGTGAAGGTTTGTTTGTGAGTGGTGGGTTTAATTGTTTGTTGTGATTTTTTGATATTTATTTTTGTTGTTGTTTAGATCTCGATTTGAGATCTTAGGTTTTTTGTTTGTTTTGTGTTTAAGATTGTTGATCTGGATCTGGGTTTTTTTATATGTGGATCTGATTTTGGTTTGTTTCTTATTCCTTTATGATTTCTTTGTTCTTGTTGACCTAATGTTTTTTAGGGACTTTGGTTTGATTTGTGTTGTTTTTTTTGTGATGATTTAGATTTGTAAGTTTTGATATGGGGTATTTATAGGATTGGGTTGTAAGGATATAGGTTTTTGTTTTTTTTAACGTGGGGATTTGTTTTATCTTTATTTCGTGAACTTGTTTGTCTTTAGTTCGTGAAGATGTGGCTTTTAGTCAATATTAGTGTATATCTATCCCTTAAAAGTTGCAACAGTAGTAACAACTTTTGAAGCTTTTACACTATAATATTGAAATTGCTCAAATGTTATTAGAAGTCTTTCAATATGGATCTAGATTATGAGAATAATCATCCCGCTCTGATACCACTTGTTGGTCCCTAATTTCATTTAACAAATTACTATGTTTAACACAAGACCGATATGACACTAATAACATAATTTGTACTTTTTAACGTTTAACTATTTATTGATATAATTTCATTTAAAAAATTACTATGTTTAACACAAGACCTATTCTTCCATCCTGATTTTGCAGATGTTTTTCCTGTTGTGATGTAAGTGCTTATCCGTCATCGTTGTCTTTTAAATATGAAGCTTCATTGTCAACTAGTATATTTGTTTTGACTTCGCACATATCACACAAATATAATTTGATTTATGTAATTACCAAGCTGGGGCTTCTGTTTATGTATAACCTTGAAACAACGACTCCTGTTTATAGAAATAGGATTAGCCCATATCATAATTTTCCTTACCTTTTATGCTTTATCAATTAGGGGCTTCTATGCTATCAACAGGCTTGGCCAAGTGTTACTTGCCACCGTAAACGAGTCAGCAATTGTGCCTTTTATCAGCGGACAAGTAAGCTTCTAACCATCTTCCATCGGTGATGAATGTATCATGTTCTTGATTATGAAAATTTAACTTATACGTTATTGGAGTGGAACTGTCAATCTTGCTAAAAGAAGGAACCTAACTCGTGCTGAGAATCTGGTATATTATAATTTTCTTAGTCTTTCAAGTGATTTTCTCTATTTTCTGTAACTATTTACAAAAGTAGATCTAAGTGGTAAGCTAGCAAAGGTGGTTTAATGTTTTAAGTTCTATTAGTAACTCATAAATTAGAAAGTTAGGATTTTTGATGCTCACTTTTTATTTATAAATTTCAAAGACACCCACACATGTCCTACTCTACACCCGGAACACACCTTTTGTCTATTGTAATGGTACTTGATTTCGTAATCTTTTAGTTGATAGCTACCTTGACCCGGTTAGGCAACAAGCCTGTTATCCCGTTGGTCCCACTTGATTCAAAAGAAACATATTGATGATGTTTTTTCCCCTGGTCAACAATTGACTGATTGACTTCGACTATCAAAGGTTGTCTAATGATTTCAAGAATTGTTTGATCAAACCAAGTACAAAGAAGCTGTTGAACTTGCAGCAGATTCTCGTCAAGGCATTCTTTGTACACCTGATACAATTGTAAAATTTTAGGTGTTTATACTTCTTTAATTTATATAGCGTCTCTGAATCTTACGGTTGAAGGGTTTGTTTATGGATTCATAGGTTTCATCTGTTTGGTCTTCTTTAACCTATATGTATATCATTGCAGAGTGTACCTATTCAAGCTAGACAAACGGCACCATTATTGTAGTACTTTGGAACCCTTTTAAATGGGACTCATGACAACATTGCTATGGGTGCATATATGGTCATGCCCATTCCAGCATCTTACAGTCTTGCAAATTATTTGTGGGAATCCCATAGTCCTAAGCTTAATGCTCAGATAGGTATGTTCTAACAAAATACCAAAATAAGCATGCTTTATAGTTTATACTTCTGTTGGATCACAAATAGAGTATTTTTTATCTGCTTTGGAAAACGGTATTATATACACACTTGGATAGGAGGATTGATATATATATATATATATATATATAAGAAAGTTTTTAAAGCCTTGGTGTGGCATTCTATCGTGGTGACATTGGGCTTTCACAATACTACACAAAGAGCATTATTGATATAATAATCTCAACTATTAGAATAAACCTTTTCAACCATCTCCAAATTTTGAAATACTTTTGGAGCATTGGTAGAGACCCTCAGTTAAATGTTCTTTAAATTTCACACATCTATGCATCCTTACTTATGAACTATGGTTACATACATACATAATTCTTCTGTGTCAACTCACCATTTATGAGCGGGCTCGCACGATGTCCCTCTATGAGCCGGCTCTCCCGATGTCCCATCCATGAGCTGGGATAATATTATCAATATATAAATTATACACATTGTTTTGAATTTGGTTATAAATTATAATCAAAAGGAATTTTACAATAGATTATAGCATCGAGTATTTTCTTAACTTTTGATTATAAATTATAGCATTGATATGATTACTTACATAAGCATTCTGAAAACATTATATGCTATTATCACCGTAGAGAGGAGATGCTACTGTCATTATTGTCCACTCAAGAACAAAGAATCCAGGGGAGATAACTAGACAAGTTGATATCATCATATCATCCGTATGGCAAACAAATATGGTTAGGGGTATCTGGGTAAGAAAGACTGTAAATACTAAAAAAATTATCTAGTTTGCAGGTTGGCCATTGTTTTTTAACGTATCACAATCCTGGAACATTATCACACTTGGGTTCTTAATTATTGATAAATTTATGCGACATAATACCCTAAAGAACGTGAAGGGCATTTTCTCCTCTGAAGCTTTTGTCTTGGTGAAAGATCTGATTGATATTGGGGACACAATTGTTGATGCATCCACTATGGAAACAATTAATGACACTATCTCCAAAGCGAAAATTAAGGTGAAAGAACTTGTTAGGGCTGCTCAAGATAAAAAAGTTAGAGCAAGAGCCTAGCCGAACGATGATGGAGTCCTTTGAAATCAGAGTGAATCAGGTACATGCTTATACTATGATCATGAAAGGCTCTCTTGCTAACAAGTCATCAATTTATAGAGTCCGCTGAGTGGGAAATTTCAGCAGGCAACTGCAACCAAGAGAAGTTACCAGACGCAACCCCTCACTTTAGTAAGTTGCTTCTCCAGTTTCTGATATAGTGTGCATTTATGTATGTCAAGGTATATATAAGTTTAAAAAATAGCATTTAATTGCACTTATTATTGCATCTAAATTTGCTGCCATAGTTTGGAAATCAATTTGACGGGTAGTCTTTTAAATAAAACCAATACTTTCCCTCCTATGTTCCTAATTTGGTCTTTGAAGAATTTTTTTCCGTGTTATAAACCTAAGATGCGAACAAATAATGTTTTTAGCTACAACGTACAACCATTAAAGAAAGACCAAGCGAAATAGGATAAACTATAAAAAAGCATACACGAAACTGAACAAGTAGTCAAGTAAGATGAGAAAATCTAAAGTAAGACTATCCAATTGAGCTACATTCCACATAATACTTTGTACTATTTACATGTTGATGCAGCTTTACATGTTTGGTGAAGAGGCACTAATTTTTCAAAACCATACTATTAAAGATGCTTGATAATCTCTACTTTATAATGCAACGATATAAGTTAGTAACTTATCACAATTACTAATAAACAAGTTTAGACTAAACTATATATAGAGGCCGTTCTTTCATTAGAATGCAGGCCATAAGTTCACATGATATAATTTTAAGTTTTTAACAGACAAAATTGCTCCTAAGCACTCAATTCTGCAACAGAGATACAATCTTAGAATAAAGAGAGTTTAGCCATCCTGAAATTTTATGTATAACTTCGAGAGAGAAATTAGAATTGTAATAAATCAATGAGTCGGGTAGTAGTTATTCGTTGACGTGACACGTACCATTTAGTGCTCTAAAAGGTCTATATATTTTACATACATTGGTAACGAAATCCAAGTAGTTATATCAAAATTTAAATCCACCCTATTATGTTTAAAATAGGAAGGCGTAACCTTGATGAGTGAAACACTAAAAAAGCTCTTAAGAATACATTTTGTGAATGTTTGTTTGTTCGACCTCATTTTGTTAAGTTTTAGCCAGCTTTTTTATCTGACTTTCTTGGAATATACAAATGATTTGGTCCGGCCTATTTATCAATTACCACACATAACATTTTCATTGGATAAAATACTGCTTGTTATAAATGTAAAGAACAAGAACACAAGAATAAGAGAAGAATGAGGAGAATGGAGAATTCTTATTCATGTATATCAATCCAAGAGGTTACAAGTATCAAGTATTTATAGGGAAGATAAATACATGTAAACCCTAACGGGCCGGTTGAGATAATGGTGAATATACATAAGCCCATTAGTATTATTTTACAACACTCCTCCTTGGATATTCAGCGTTTATCATACGGTATATACTGCCTCATTAAAAACCTTATCAAGAAAAACCCAATGGGATAAAAACTTGATGAAGGAAAAGAGTGCAGTGCGCATAATGCTCCTCCTCAATTTAATGTATATATTTCAAGCATCGAATGCTAATCTTCTGAACGAGTTGCTCAAATACTTTTGTTGACAACAACTTTGTAATGAAGTCCACCAAATTGTTGATGTTAAGAATAAGTCCTGCAATGATAACAAAATATATGTGTAGCTTCCAATTCAATATCAAATACATTGGTTAGAAAATACACAACGTGTCTACAAATATTAAAAGTGAAAAATAAACTCTCCATGACACATATTAAATGCAAAATTGACAACAAAAACTTCAATTGCACTTATATATGGTACTTGAGGACCACTTATTTCTTAGAGACATGTGCAAAAGCAATTTATACAAGATGCGTCTAAAATGATTTTGATCCCTGTAAGGATTCATTCAATTTGATCAAATAAAGTTATTGAGAACTTTATTAATTATTTATAGAAGTTGAAGTTGTGAACCATGCTTGTGGCATTACATATCCTTCGTAGAATATGAGCGCTCTAATAAATCCCATATTAGGAAAAATAAATACTTATCTCACAAATATCAATAAGATATTTACATCCACCTTGAGATAATATGTCTCTTAATAATCAACTTATTGTTTTGTGAATTTATTTATTTCACAACTCAAGTTTTAAAGCACATAACTTTAGAGCTATTATTTCAGTTTCACACAAAAAACCAATGTATATCCAATAGCTTTTACACATTAATGTGTATGAACTTTACGTTCCAATACTTTTAGTATTTGCAAGATACTAAGTCTTTTTATGTTGGCCAAACATTTCTTTGAGCTCATATTTGGATATTAGTTGATTTCTGATCCTCATCATGCATAATAGCAAGCAATATATTGTATGTAGACAAATTTATCGACGTCTTTTTGTTTCCAATTCCATTTCATATAATTCAAGACAAGATATAATTTATTGAGATCTCATTAGCTATCTGAGGTTCTTTGGAACCTTAATGTCTATTGTCTCTTTATGAGACTATCATGGGGTCTTTTATACCTCGAACAACCATCTTGTTTTCATGCTCTATATTTTTCATCGAGGATTTTATTTGGAATCAATTTGTCTACCATGCTTGAGGCATGTCATAATACAATAATGTCCTTGAGGAACAACTTATAATCCATTGAATAATAAATTCATAAATTTATTTCGAGGATCAATAGAATATGATAATTCATTCTAAATTTACAGCTACTTCTCTCCTCCTGAAGGAATTATCCTTATTCTATATCCCGTATATATGCAATTAGGTGGAGTAATTTGCACAAGAAAAAAACTAAAATGAGATATGTTTGGTTTATAACCAAAAATCAATTATAAAGGGAGGATTTTATAATAACATATTGGCATGATGCTAATTTTTGTTGTTGTTGTGTATATTATAATATGGCCCCATACAACAATACAAGTTTTTTCTCTCGTTTTCATTTAATATTTTAGAAGTAATTCATCGCATATTCATGATGAAATACTTACTTTGGAATGTTAGGTTCGCATTGAGCTATTAATCATGCAAACTTGAGGTTGCTATTTGATGACCATTTAGATGATGCATTGATTTTAAACTCTAAATGGTGTATACAGTGGATGTGTATGCCTATATATATCCACTTGTTTTCTTTCCAAAAAATTACGAAGCAAAATGTGCTAGCATAGATTCTTAAATCTATGAATATAATGTGTAATGTCTTTGACACACTTGTATTTTACATACATCACATTGCATTTTTTCATAAATCACATTTTTTTTCTTTCTTATTTCTACCACTACTAGTGGGTTGTCGTTTTTATATACCTCGATCATATCATTTACCATGATAAATGATCTTTAAACATTTATCATTACATTATCACATTCACATGAGGGAATGAAGATCTTATATTGATTATTTTATCTCATTCACTTGAGGAAATTGATATCTTTATGTTGATCTACTCATCTTTAATCTTGCAGCTTGAGGTTGCTAACAAGTTCTTTGAATTAACACGAGAATAATTAATTTCACCACGTCCATAATCACGATATCTACATGATCATCGTTATTGAGTCACATTCAGTTGAGTGAATGGAGCAAATTTAGTAAACGGGTTTATCGTGTTTGTTAAAGCATACCCATTGCTTTGTTTAAAGAAACTTATATTAAATCATCGTTCTCGATCTCATCGCATATTTTCTTGTTATCATTCAGAGGTAATACTCAATATTGCGAAATTGTGCTCATATTTACAA